>CM022953.1:56769065-57041514 GCA_012931725.1 Litsea cubeba
TACTCTTTTTTTGTAGTGCTTGTGAACACTTTTTTTTGGTACCACATGTATTTTTGGTACTCTCTTTTTTTTTGTGTAGTGCTTGTGAACACTTTCTTTTTTTTATCCCTACGCTCACTTTAATCTTTTTGTGATAAAAGTAATTGCTAAATGGGATTTGATCAAAAGGTTGTCATTTTGTGAAAATCTTTTGTCAAATGATTGTTTTGGCATGAAAGCCAGGTTTTTGTTTGTGGCATGGAAGCCAATTTTGGCATGAGAGCCAGCTTTTCTTGTGGCATTGATAGCCGAGTTTTTTTTTGTTGTGGCATCTATAGCCAATTTTGGTGGCATTGATAGCCGGTTTGTTTTGTGGCATCTATAGCCGGTTTTGGTGGCATTGATAGCCGGTTTGTTTTGTGGCATCTATAGCCTGTTTTGGTGGCATTGATAGCCGGTTTTTTTTTTGAAATCCAAGTTTTTTGTTTGTGTGGCATTGATAGCCGGTTTTGTTTTGGTGGCATTGATAGCCGGTTTGTGGCATTTATAGCCGGTTTGTGGCATTTATAGCCTGTTTTGATGGCATTTATAGCCGGTTTGGTTTTCAAAAAATGCAAGTATCGACTAAAAGTCGCCTCCCTGCTGAATGTTCTTGCAAGTATCGATGGAATGTCGCATCCTTGCTCATTCGGTTGCGAGTATCGATGGAATGTCGCATCCTCGCGGATTTGGGTGCAAGTATCGATGGAATGTCGCATCCTTGCTTTTCAAAAATTTTGGTTTTGCGGGTACTGACTTGATGTCGTTTCCCCATGATTTTTGAAATTTGTGGTTTTCTCGAACCTATGGATACCAACTGAAATGTTGCGTGTCCACAATTTTTTAGGTTTTTTTTTTTCGAACCTTTGAAATTTGGGTTGTGGATATCAACTGAAATGTTGCGTTTCCACGGTTTTGGATTTTGCAAGTATCGACGAAATGTCGCTTCCCTGCGATTTTGGAAGTGTCGAACGTGGTTCGTTTGCTTCCGATTTGTGCGAGTATCGACTAAGCGTCGCTTCCTCGCGGTTTTTGAAAAACCATTTTTTTTTTGTTTAAAGACACGAGGGTCATAAGTTTTGACCTAAAACCATTTTGGCGGTAAAAGGCAGGGTGGACTAGGGTGGAAATCCCTGAATCCGGATTTTGTTTCAAACCATGAATTTTGGGTTCAAGGGTTGAAAATTTTGGTCAAGTTAGGGAAAGGTTCCTAAACTTGGATTTTTGTTGAACAATGAAACGATGAAAGTAAGCATTGTTTTAGATTTCTAGAAATTTCAACATTTGATATGAAAATTCTAAAAAGGGTGGGTTTAGCGAGCGTGTACCTGGAAACCGGTTTTGGCCGTACAGGCATTGCTCTTACCCAGTTGGGTAAGTCTTCAAGGGTAGTACCGCTTTAAGAACTTGCCATTGATGGGCAGCATACATCTGTCACCTTCCATGTTTAGGAGTGCGTATGCGCCGTTGGAGAAAACTTTGTCGATGACGTAGGGTCCCTCCCATTTGGCTCAAATTTGCCTTTGGACTTGTGAGCGAAGACCATTGGTCTTTTTACCGCAAGAACCAAGTCATTCTTTTTGTAGGCGCGTTGCCTGACCTTTTTATCGAAAGATCCTGCCATACGGCTTGGTAAAGTTCAATGCTTTGTTGAGCTTCGAGCCGTCTCTCATCGAGATTGTCCAGCTCATGGAGTTGCAATTGACATTGCTTCTTGAGTCATGTCATTTGGCAAGAAGGATACCACTCAAGGAAGGAATTTGTACTTCCAAGGGCACGACAGTCTTCGCAATCCATAGACAAGGGAGAATGTGTGCTATGGGTTGGTTCCGTCGAACGGGTTGTTCGATAGCGCCCCACAAAGCTTTCAGACATTGTTGTCGCTCCAGTCTCTTTTGTGATTAGAGACCAGTTTGTTGAGGATTTTCAGAGTGTCTATGTTGAAAGCTTCTGCTAACCCGTTTGCATGCCCGGATTGTATGGAGTCGAGGACAGCCTTTGAATTTTGTATTTGTCGCAGAACCTGTAGAATCGATGATCCCGGAACTGTGGTCCGTTATCATGGACGAATCTTTTGGGTATGCCGAAACGACAAATGATGTTGGTGCGCAGGAACTGAAGGACTGATGAGGTCTTCATTTCGTTAAACGCAAATGCTTCTGACCACTTGGAGAAGTAATCCGTAGCGGCGAAGATGAAGCGATGACCTTTGCTTGAAGGGGGGAGAAATAGGACCTATGATGTCCATACCCCAGGCTTCGAAAGGCCATGAGATCGCTGTAGGATGCAGCCATTCTGGAGGCATGTGAATGTAATCTCCATGAACTTGGCATTGTTGGCAGCGCTTAGCAAATTGCATTGCGTCAGCTACCATGGTAGGCCAGTAATATCCTAACCTTTTTATCTGATCATAGAGCTTAGGTCCAGCCTGATGAGCTCCACAAAGACCAGCATGAACTTCTTTGAGTGTTTCTTCAGCCTCTTGTTGTGATAAGCAGCGTAGAAGTACTCCGTTGAAGGATTTCCTGTAAAGGATTTTTGAAGGAATATCCAAATGGAAGCTTGGGGTTCGCCTTTGGATGCTTACCCGTTCTTTTGGATCTTCAGGTAGGATTCCGAACATAATGTAATCAATGAACGGATCCCTCCAGTCGCCAATTGAAGTTTGCAGGATTGAAATCCGACTTCCGACCACTTGGTGGCCATTCAGCAACTGCTTGGTGTGTGTTAAGAGGAGGAAGGATTCTTCTTTCGCACACTGTGACTTGCATGTTTTCCCCTTCCTGGATTGCCATGGATGCGGCAAGTCCGGCTAGGGCATCTGCACGTATGTTTTCACCT
Organism: Litsea cubeba; assembly: GCA_012931725.1. Classification (NCBI taxonomy): domain Eukaryota; kingdom Viridiplantae; phylum Streptophyta; class Magnoliopsida; order Laurales; family Lauraceae; genus Litsea; species Litsea cubeba. The sequence goes on from CM022953.1 coordinate 56,771,925, forward strand.
CTACGAATGTGGGTGATGTGACAGATGTCAAACTTTTGCAGAAGTGATTGTGCCTTGTTGTAGTAGGGCAGCAAATCTGGCTTCTGACTTCAAATTTCTGATTCATCTGGTTGACGATCAGTTGAGAGTCTCCAAAGACTTCCAGCATGGTGATACCGGATTCGATGGCGAGTTCCAATCCTAAGATCAGAGCTTGATATTCAGCTGCATTGTTTGTGCATGGTTCCAGTAGCGAGAAAGCGTGCTGGAATCATGTATTTGTCGGGGCTAACAAAGAGGATGCCAACTCCCGAGATCAGCTGTCTTTTTTCATTTGTCCTGGTTGCACCGTCAAAGTACATGTCCCAGGAGGCACTTTGTGAGAAAGTCTCCACATTGTAGACTGGTTCGTCTGGGAGATCATCTCTGAGTGGAGAATCTTTAGGCAATGGATGCTCTGCGAGGAAGTCGCTAGAGCTTGCCCTTTGATTGCTTTTTGTGGTACATACCTAATATCAAATTGTGACAGAAGGATGGACCATTTTGCCAGTCGAGCATTGAGAGAACCTGCCTTTGTGACAAGGACCTTCAAGAGGTTGACCCTCGAGACCAGGTAGACTGTGTTGGAAAGCAAGTAGTGACGCAGCTTTTGCACGGCGAACATCACTGCAAGACATTCTTTTTCGACTGGAGAGTAGCGATGCTCTGCACCTACTAGCATGCGGCTGAGGTAATATAGAAGCAGCTTCTTTTCTTTGATCATTTTCTTGCGCAAGCAGAGCTCCCAAAGAGTGATCAAGGGCTCTTGTGTACAAGATGAATGGTTTTCCAGTGGTAGGAGCAGCTAACACTGGAGGTTTTGTCAGGTATGACTTGATGTCTTGGAAAGCAGCTTCACAGTCAGCATCCCAGACAAAGTTTACACCTTTTTTCATTAACCGGGAGAATGGACGGCATTTCCCCGAAAGATTGGAGATGAACCGTCTGATGTAGGCCAATCTCCCTTGAAGCCCTTTGAGTTCTCTCAAGGTTCTTGGAGAGGGCATTTCTAGAATGGCTTTGACTTTTATGGGGTCAAGCTCTATTCCAGCTTTCCGAACTAAGAATCCGAGGAACTTACCCGACGAGACGCCGAAGAAGCATTTCAATGGATTCATTCGCAGTTTGTGTTTGCGAAGCCGGAGGAAGACTTCTCGAAGGTTTTCGAGATGATCTTCTTTTCTTTTGCTTTTGACGGCGAGGTCATCAACGTAACATTCAACCGTCTTGTGCTGCATATCTTGGAATATTTTCATCATAGCCCTCTGATATGTGGCACCAGCATTCTTCAAACCGAATGGCATGACAGTGTAGCAATACACGCCAAATGGGGTTCGAAAGGATGTATGTTTTTCATCCTCAGGATGCATCTTTATCTGATTGTAGCCAGAGAAACCATCCATGAATGTCATTCGCTCGAATCCACAGGTATTATCAATCATTACCTCTGGTATGGGGAGCGGAAATTCATCTTTTGGGCATGCGCCATTCAGGTCTCTATAGTCAATACAGACCCTGATCTGCCCATTTTTCTTTGTCACGGGGACAATGTTGGCCAACCATTCAGGATGTTGTTCCTCACGGATGAAGCCGACGCTTTTGAGTTTTTGAACTTCTTGTTCAATTTTATCCATCACATCTGGACGGAATCTTCTTTGGCCTTGCTTGACAGGCTTGATGTCTTCTTGAAGATTGAGTTTGTGAACTGCTATTTTGGGGTCTAAGCCTGGCATTTCAGCATAAGACCATGCAAAGCAATCAACGAACTCACGAAGAAAAGCGATATACTCGGGTAACTCATCATCCTTTATATTCTTGCTTATGAATACAGGACGTGGGTTATCTGGTGTTCCCAAGTCTATCTTTTGAACAGGATCTTCTGTTGGAAGGTTCGAAGGTGGTTCCTCCACAATATTTTCGGAGGCTTCCAGCTCAACGAAACCTTCTGGGGTTTCAAGGGCATTTCCAGACCAAGGTTTTGTTCCTTTCCACGGGTCTTCTTGATCGGTAATTTTCCCAAGGCTTGCTATGAGATGATCCCAATCGCCTGTTGAAACCGAGTCGAAGTAGGCTACTTCTTTTGGAGATGAGGGTTCTTCTGGGTCAGAAGTCCACACGTCTGTGCCATCGGACAACTCCTCTTCATTTTCGGAGAAATCATACCAATTGGATGAGCTTCCTGGATCTTTGTCAGGTGACTCATCAAAGAGATATCCAGGGAGATCGATGTCTTCATGGATTTGAGATGTTGAGGCTTGGTCTGTATATTGACTTTTAAGCCTTTGTGTCAACTGTCTCAAGGGAGTGTCAGGATCATACCCTAACCCGTGTGAAGACTTTTCTAATAGCCGTAGAGTCTCCAATCTTCCAGCTGGCTTTTGGTCAAGACGGGCCCCTAATGGTGTGAGAATACCGCGTCCTTCTCCCAAACCGACTGGGTTTTGAGCGTCATAGCCCATTTTCTTCATAATAGCTTGTGCCACAGAACTGTATAAGGATAGTTGAGGCGTACCTTTATTTTGGAAAGGTTCAAGCATGGAGTTTGATGAAGAAGAATCCGATCTATGGAAGAAGATCGGCTTTTCCTTTGTTGAAGTTGCTGGAACAACGAAGGAAGCTGACGTAGGATCTTCTATGTCAGAAGTTGTCTCCATTGGAGTAAGAGCAGGCTGAACTTGCTGAGTGTCAGCTTGGCTTGACGATGTGTCGTCTTCTGGCTCTGAATCCGAGTCCGTGTCTTGCATGATAGACACGAAAGAGACAACAAATTTGCCCCCAGGCTTTTGTTTTGCCTTCTTCACTTTAGTTGTGATGACCAAAGGCTTTGAAGATTTGAGGGAGATGATGAAGGGAGTTTGCATGCTCTCTTCAGATTTACCGGATGGTTTGTTTTCTTCCGGTGATTGTTGAGGAGCTTTGCCTTTATCTTTCTGGAGATTTTCGGCAAAGGATGCTGTATGCTTCTCCTCTTCTTCTTTTTCACCTTCATACATCTGTGAGTCTGCGAAGTGGATTTCTTTACCTTTGAAGGGTTTTCTGTCCGCAAAGACTCGATGTATCATGCCGTCGTCGCCAACAAACTTGATGCATTGATGTAGAGTTGAAGGGACAACACCATTCTCATGGATCCAAGGGCGTCCGAGAAGGATGTTGTAGCATGAAGGGGTCTTTATTGCATACACTGTGACCTCAGAGATAAGATCACCGATCTGCAATTTGAACCTGATTTTGCCGATAGGCCTTTGAGTATTCCCATCGTATCCAAAGATAGATACAGATGTGTGGCTCAGTTTGCTGGGTGGGATGCCCAACTCTTCAAGAGCCGATGTGGAGATAAGGTTGAGTGCAGAACCTGGGTCGATCTGAACTCTATGCATAGGCATTTCCTTGATATACCCCTGTGAAGTACAGGGGTCGGTTATGCCTGGTTTCGCCAAGTAGGAGGTCATCCTTTGTGAAGGCGATGGTTGCACTGGCTGCTTTTTTTAACCGAGAGGCATTCAATGCATGATCCCTCAGTTTTCTTCTTTTCTCCCTTTGAGGAGGCTTCTGAGTTTTTGACCCGGTAATCCATTTCAATTTGGAGGACTTGCGGGGCATGTTTGTCGACATCCTCATTCAGCTTTTGTAATTCCGAAATGAGATTATCACGAGTGTGCGGAGACATTCGCAACAAATCTAGGATGTGCAGACGTGCAGGTATGTGCTTGAAGTGTTCAATCAAGTCATACTTGAAAGCCTCCTTAGGGCCTGCATGTTCATCATTGTTGCCACTAGGGGCGCTTACAACATCTTTTCCCGAAGGATTTACATATGTAAAGGAAGATTGGTTGTAATTTTTGTGGTAGTCCCGGCCAGAGCGGGTGCCTCTACCAACTTCGAGAGCTTCTTGAGAAGGGTCTTCGTTTGGAAGATTGTCTTCAGGATCAAGAGGCTGTCGTTTTTCATTTGCTGAGGATGCATCAGCAGCAGAGTTACCATCCTCAGTGATTGTGTTGCATGGAGCATTTTCCGGGAACAAGTCCTGAACAGCATCCAGCAATCTTTCTTCTTCGTTGACTAATTCATCGTCCCAAGCATCAATAGCTGGGAATTCTTCAGTCAGGAAGGGTGTGAACTTTGAAGTCACAGTCTCAGGAGAAGAAACCTGAGAGGGTGTCATCTCAGTGAAAGTCACGTGAGACGAGGTGGCTCCAGAAGATACATTGCTAGGCGTCGCCGGAGTGTAAGTGCTCTCATCAGACGATGCTTCGGAAGAGCTATAATCCCGAATTATCACATTACAGGAAGCTCTGACGGGAGACGTTGCCTGATCGGAGTCAGACTCATCCTCGGATGTGAGAGGATCGTCTATCCAGCAATTTTCTCCATTTTCAGGAGTTAAGGGAGGATGTACCTGATGGTCTTCAGGGACTTCAGGCTCTGGATTGCGAGGAGGCTCGTTGACGCGTTCTTGCTCTTGTTCTAGAGCGAGTCGCTGCAAGATCCTTGCATATTCTTCAAGATCAGGCATAGGAGCCGGATCTTCTTCTTCATCATCTCTTTGTGGCTCAACATTGTTGATTTCCACTGGAGTAATGAGAGGTGCTGGGTCAGCAGCATTTTCTTGTACAGCCTCTTGGTCTTCTTCATCATCAGACCAGGATCCTTGTGGCTGTAGGGGGTTATACCAGATTACTGGCATAAGATGAGACTCAGGAACCCATTCTTCATCGGAGAGATATTCTCCTGTTTCAAGGGACTCCTCCCACTCATCTGTGTAGTTGGATTCAAATCCATCATCGGTGTCGCTGGACTCGTATCCATCAATGGAGAATCCAACTACCGAATTGCAAGAGTATGATGTCTCCTGCATGGCTTCTCTGAATTGAGGTGGCATGAAATCACTGAGAGTGAATTTCCTTACCCCCTTTGAAGTCTCTGGAAGGGATGTTTTTGTTACCTCCAGTGAAGCGGTAGAGGAAGCCTCTGCCTTTTCTTTGACCTCTAGTTTTTGCTGGGTCTTCTCTTGCCGTTTGAGCTTGAGGAGATGTTTCCTAGCCTGCCTTCGCTGTTGAGCTGTAGGCTTTATTTTCACGACCTCCCAATTTTCATCTTCCAGGAGATCGGGATGTACCCATATCGGTTGTCCGTCTGGTGTCGGGTAAGGAACCAGTTCCTCGGACGCTTCGATTGAGTTTATCACCTTGAAGGAAGTAGTAATCTTCTTCTTCGGTGATCTTGATGTTTGTCCACATGTCACCATGTTGACGGAGGCAGACCCATAGTTTTTGTCAAAGGTGATGACTCCGTTTTTCCACATCTCATTTATTTTCTCTCTCACAACGAAGCATTGATTGAGAGGATGCGAGATCATCTGGTGGTATGGACAGTACCGAGGATCGTTGGTTTTGCCAACATCACCCGGTCTTTTTGGTTCAGGCAAGGTGAGCTTGCCGTTTGCCACAAGAGCCCCGAAGATTTCATCAACATCTTCATCAAACGGGTATTTCTTCTCTACTCGTTCTTTGAAGGCATCAGAGAGTTCAGGTCTCTTACCAGCAGCTTTGTTTTCAGCTTTCTTTGGTGGCTGAGGAGCTGGCTTGGTCTGCACATTGAGGACCTCTTTCTTCTTTGGTTTAGAGGTTGCAATGGCGGTTGGCTCTTTCTTTGATGATTTCTGACTGTTGAGGTCTTTAATCACCGTTTCAGCTTCCATGGAAGCTTCTAGGAGTTCTCCCAGGTTTTTTGATTTGTTGCCGATGATCATGGAGCGGATTCTGGCTCTCATGTTGTTTCGGCAGATGTCGACTAGCGACGCTTGTGGCAATACATCAGAGCATTTGTATGCCATTGCTTTCCACTTGTGAATGAAGTCATATGTTGATTCATTCTCCCCCTGTTTTAGGCTGCACAGCTGAGCCATAGTAGCGGGGTGATCCTCACCTTTGAAGTGAGTGAGGAAGCGTGTCTCTAGCATGGCCCAGTTTTGGATTGAGTCTTCCGGCAGAGTGGAGTACCAATCGAAGGCCGTACCTTTTAGGGTACTTGCAAAGAGGCGGATCTTGAGTGCATCTTGATCCGCGATAGCTCCCGTCAGGATCTTGAAGTGGATGACGTGCTGTCTGGCTGATCCTTTCCCCGTATATGTTTGGAGAGTAGGATGCTTGAATTTGGTGGGGAACGGGACCGAGTCCATCCATAAGGGATATGGTGGCTTGATCCCATGCTCTTTGAGTATATCCTCTTCTTTTGCTTTGGCGAGGATACCGTCTACGTCCTTTTTGGTAAGGGCGCGTGACTCATTTTCTTCTCTATTTACCTCGTCGTCTTGATGATTCGGAGGAGGTTCATTGTTCGCCTGATTTTGGAAGGCGAGGAGAAGGTTTTCCATTAGAGTTTCAATCCTCTGCTGGCCCTGTTCCAACTGCTGGATGCGGGTGATCGCATCTTCTGGAGGTGGATTGCGGGGTGGTGGCTCAGAATTTGTAGCCAAGACATTCATCCTTCGTGATTCGAACGAAGAAACTGTCCTGGTGACTGAGCTGGGGCTCATTCTTTTTGAAGAGGAGCTTGAGGAAGGATCACTCTGCTGTCCTTTGCTTGAAGGAGCAGGGGATTCTTCTGAATGTCTTCTTGTCCTTGAGACGCTGCGGGTCATTGGACGTCGGACATGGATTTTTGTTGCTGATTTTTGGCGTCTTCTGGTTTTTTCCAACCATATGGACGGCAGCAACTTGGTTGGGCCTTTCTTTTTCGACCCATTTGGGAGAGACTTGAAGTGTGGGAAGCTGGGTCCTTCGCTTCTGTAGTCTCTTTTGTCGGTACGACGCGCGGCGGCGTATACGACGAGCAATTTGAGCTTCGGTCAGCTCTAACTGGGCTCTGACGATGAAGGATGTGCTCCCTCGGGCGCAGCAGCCGAGTCTGTCTTCTTTGTAGCTGGGCAAGGACAGGATGCGAACCCTATCCTTCGCCAGTTGCAGCGAAGCTTTGAATTTGTGAAGCTCGGCCCCTGTAGATATGAAGGGTCGAACTGCAGATTTGTAGGCCTTAGCAGATGCTTGTGGAGGCCTTGTGATGCATGACTTGATTTTGGGCTTGTAGGAACAAGCCGGCTCATGCTGGGATGACTTGGAAGTCAGGTTGGAGATGGGTCTCTCCTCTTTCATGTAAGCAAGAGGATAGAACTGGTTCTCCTTGAGTGGGGCCAGGAATGCTGGCTTAGTGGATGTCTGGGACCTTCTTTGTTTTGGTGAAGGTCTTGGGGACCAAGTCTTGGGGTAGACCTGGTTGTTTGCAGGTTGAGGCTTCGTGGGGCTGCCACGGGCTTCAGGTCTTCTAGTGCTCGCCTTTGGTGTCACGGTAGTGACACGTTGAGAGGCGAGTTTCTGCTTCTTGGAGGGAGCAGCTTGTTCCTCAGGAAGTGGGAATGGTCCCAGCGTCCCGAAGACGATAGTCCGGGGAGTCGAGGTCGACCCGGAGTTCACAGAGTTGCCGAGGGAGTTGACGCTTCGGCAGCTGATGGGGCGCTTGTAGGTGCGCGTGGTTTGCTTCTGTTGAAGCATGAGTTGGTGCTTGCTTTCGTCGAAAGTAATGGTTAGTGAAGCTGCCATTGTTAGTTTTTTCGAAAATTTCTGAAACAAGACCACATCCATTAGTAATCACAAGAATATAATGATCATAAATGGGAAGTTCTATGGTTTCGTCTTTTCAAATTGCTCGAGGTAGATGACCCAAGCAATATGAGGAAGACAAAATGCCATAGAAGGTACAATTGTTCTGATCGCAGGTATGGTAAGCCCAGAATGGGCATCCCAGTGACTGCTAGAAGCAATTGTGAACTTAAATTCGACTTATCGAGAAGCAGAGCTTGCTCGAGGTAAGAAGAATATAAAGTTGGAGTTACAAATGTGCCGGTCGCAATACAGTAGACCCTGAAAGGGCGTACTAGTACCGCTAGACACAAATGTTTTGAGACCGCATCTATGAGATGAGATTCTCTGTTTTGAAAGGTCAAGATTGGATTCATCAAAGAGAGCAGATGGTATTCCAATCTGAACACGGTCTCGGCGATTTCCGCGAGCGCCAGTGCTCAGAAAGAAATGAACCATGATTTCTCGGATCTGAATCTAAAAATGACGAGTTTTTTTTTTTTTTTGAAAAGCCAATATCGGGTTTATCAAAGAGAGCAAAAAGGCACTCCAATCTGAACACGGTCTCGGCGATTTCCGCGAGCGCCAGTGCCCAGAAAGGAGAAGACCAAGATTTCTCCAATCTAAACCCAAAATGACGGAAGTTTTTTTTTTTTTTTTTGAAGTTTTTTTTTTGAAGATTTTTGAAGATTTTTTTTTTTTTTTTTTTTAAAATCTTTTTTTTTATTTTTTTATTTTTTTTTTATTTATTTTTTATTATTTTTTTTTTAAGATTTTTTTTTTGAAATTTTTTTTATTTTTTATTTTTTATTTTAAAATTTTTATTTTAAAAATTTTATTTTTAAAAAAAAATTTATTTAAAAGACGAGAGAGTACACATAGGCCTCCTAACCCGGTCTTATGAAACCTTGATTGATAGAATTGCCCCCAGGTAAGGGTAGGATTACTTAATGAACCCGTTTGGAGGACCCTTGCCTAGAACAGTCAAGCTGTCTCCACACTCTGGACAAGGCTTTTCTTTGAATCAACCATGATCAAAGAACGCAGTTGGTTTAACCTTAGTGGTCTATGTCTTTTTTTTTTTTATATATTTTTTATTTTATTTTTATTTTTATGAATTCATCGAAGAGAAACCATGGCCCAAAACCTTAGTCGAACAGGCTCAACATTTCTGCAAGCGCGATGAACGATAGGAACAGATCAAGGTTTCTCAATTTTGAATCCAAATTGAGAAATCTGAAAAAAAAAAAAAATTTATATATATATATTTTTTTTTATTTTTAATGAACTCATCGAAGAGAAACCATGGCCCAAAACCTTAGTCGAACAGGCTCAACATTTCTGCAAGCGCGATGAACGATAGGAACGGATCAAGGTTTCTCAATTTTGAATCCAAATTGAGAAATCTGAAAAAAAAAAAAATTTATATATATATATTTTTTTATTTTTAATGAACTCATCGAAGAGAAACCATGGCCCAAAACCTTAGTCGAACAGGCTCAACATTTCTGCAAGCGCGATGAACGATAGGAACGGATCAAGGTTTCTCAATTTTGAATCCAAATTAAGAAATCTAAATTTTTTTTTTTTTTTGATGAACTCATCGAAGAGAAACCATGGCCCAAAACCTTAGTCGAACACGGTCTCGGCGATTTCCGCGAGCGCCAGTGCCCAGAAGGGAAAGGATCAAAGTTTCTCAATTTTGAATCCAAAAATGAAAAAATCTGATTTTTTTTTTGTTTTTCTTTTTTTTTTTTGAAAAGAGAAAGAGTGGAAATAAATTCAAAGAATTAGAAATTTCCAAACAAAAAATCTCATCTCATTTTTTTTTTTTTTTTTGCGGAATTCAACATAGGCCACCAATTATAAAGTAGCCAAGGAATCGAGAAAAGAAATATAAGCATAGAGCAAAATATATGATATGCAAATATTTCATTTCTAGCATCGTGTTCTCAAATAAACGAGTCCCACCGGGTGATGCCAGCTTGATGGACCGCGCTCCCGATGCCCGGGTTCCTACCGAGGTCGGCGGACGTGGGAGTCCGTTTGGTTCCGACCCTTTCGTAACCGGGGGGCAAAAGGGCGTGCATCAACATTTCTTTTTTTGTGGGTGTGCCAGATTTTCTATTTTACTTGGAATTGCAAGTGGTGATCCGGAGATCAACCTTCGCAAGTAAAAAGGAAATCAACTTCTTTCAAGTTTTCCATTGCACATATATTTAAGAAAAGAGACATTTTCTTGATTTGCCGTGAAAGGCGATTTTTTTGGCATTTATAGCCGATTTTGGCGTTTATAGCCGATTTTTGGCGTTTATAGCCAACTTTGGCGTTTATAGCCGATTTTGGCGTTTATAGCCGATTTACAATCCTTATCAACAATGAAAGACAAGAATTGTGATTTTTGTCTCTTTTAAAAAAATACAAACTACAATGAAAAGCAAGAAAAGGAGGATCTAACTTCTCAGGAGATTGTGGGGGACTCGTTTAGATTGACGGTCGCAAGCCATATGTGGGCTTCGCCATCATCCATGCAGATGAGAACAGAGGATGCTATTGATTCGCTTGGCTTGGCTATAACCTCAGGTTTTTAGAAGACAAAGACCAAAGGAAGGTCCTATGTCCAATAAAAAACCGAGTAGACGGGCTGAAAAGCCATATCTAAGCCATTGGAGGCAGGAGGAGAAGGCAAGGACCTTGGGGGGGGGTACCCCCCAAGGGACTTTTGTCACCTTGTTGCGGTGGCCGGTGTAGAACTTCCGCAGAGTTTTCTCTCTTTTTCTTTTCTCTGGATTTCTGACTGCTGTCTGATGTTTGTTGTGTGTTTTTCCGATCTCGATTCCTTTGGAGTGCTCTCCTATTTATAGGCTCTTGGTAGCCATTTAGGAGAGCTTATGGGCTTTTAATGTCATTAAGCCACATAATGGGAGGAGTTACAAAATTGAATTGTTTATTTTGTAACTCCTTTTTCTTGGCTTCTGATTGGCCGGAGGAGATTGAGGGCATTTAATCGCCTTTAATCGCCATGATGGGAGGAGTTTCATGGGTTAAATGCCATGAATCTCTTGACTTGTAACTCCCAAATGCTTGCTTCTGATTGGGCCGTCCAAAGAAATGGATTAATGACTGTAATAAAGCTAGTCAATTAATCGCATTAAGTGGTCGCCGAGCAGCTGAAGAGTCGCGGGCCGTGCCACGTCTTTTGGAATTCTTCTGTCGATGATCATCGATGGATCTTCATGTAGATCGACATCAGATGACCATGTAATTTCAGGTGTTTGTTGCCAACAGCAGGTCGGTGCCATCTGTCTTGTCGATTTCTCGATCGGTCGGGTGGAAAGCACACTTTTTTTTGGTTGACCGGGTGGCGATCAATACTGTCTTCGATACTCTTGATGTTTTACCCGTGTTTTGGACGGATATCAGAGGACTTGGTGTCTCAAAAGCATGAATTTTGGAAAGTACCAGAGGCTGGGCTCCTCGAATCGCGAAAAAACGGCGAAAACCGGGGTTTCCGGGGCTTTCCCGGCGACCCCGGGGTCCATGGTCGCCGGCGACCCTGGCCCAGGGTCGCAGGGGCCTGCGACCCTGGGGGGTTTTCCCCCTTTCTGGTCCCGTTTTGCGTCCGTTTTTGCTCTTTTTTTATTCTTTTTTCTTCTGTACTTTTCTTTGACATTTTGATCATTTATTGGCCTGATTTCTTTGTAGGAAACCTGATGAGAATCCTTGCATTTTATTTTGCAAAGTTTCCAATTTCCTGAGAAAGCCGAAGACTTTGTCGCGCAGAGCTGCCGATTTTCTGTCAAAAGCTGAAACTGGGTCAAACGATGTCGGAATGACCTGAAATTTGGTGTGAAGCCTGCTGAGCAATAAATAAGACCAACCATAGGCTTTTGTTTGAGTTTTGAAGCCGTTTGGGGTCCTATCACCTGTAGACTTGCTTTTTGTCGCGATGAAGATGTCGCGGTTTGATGTGCGGTCAACCGATGTCCGATTGACTTGAAATTTGACAGGGAACCTATTGGAGTCATTTTAAGATGATCCATAGGTTCTGTCTTGGAAACCATGGTCCCGGAGAGCTTTACCGCCGAGAGGCTTGATTTGGCTGTTGGAGAAGCGAAGTTAGGCCAAATGATCTTGAAATGGCTTGAAACTTCTTGTGTACTCCTCTTTTGGCTGTCTGGATGAATCTTGCAGTTTTTGTTTGATTCTGACAAGATTTGATTTTTGGAAGCAGCATTGCCTATTTATGGCAGGTTGCGACTTCATGTAGCTCTTTGGATCTTGGAAAGGCAAAGTGACATTTTTGGTGTCAACAGTTATTCTCCTTTACTATAATATGAAGCTAACATGAACAAAGCTGCAATTGCAAAACATAAGCAAAAGAAAAATTAATTCCAGATCAGTTAATTGGATTGCTAAGAAAAAATTGTTCCATGCCATTTTTGTGAAATGCAATATCAACTGATAAGCTGCAGAGAGAATAGGTGTAAGACTGCATAGAAGAGGAGGGGTTGAAAGCTTACCCGCGGATTGCTTAGATGGATGATCAAGAGACAACTTTAGCGGTTGAAAAAAAAAAGTGAGAGAGAAAATAAGGCCGAAATCAATAACCCAAAAACCCCGAATAAAAAACACAATCTCACCAACGGGAGAGATAGTGTTACACACGAGTACAAATTATCTAACTGCCCACTTGCTTCTGCTTGGAAGAGAGAGGAGGCATGGTGCCATGGTGGAGAGATAGTGGCGCTCCTAGGTGGAGGTGAACTGACGAGGGAGTAAGAGAATGGGAAACGTCAGGAGAAGGGCAAGAGCAAGTTTATGAGGAGTGGAAACTCGAAACGCTTGTGACAGGTGAGACTGGGAGTGGAAACGGCTTTTAGAAGTTACTAGTTAGACCCTGCACGTGCAAGGCACGTGGATGCAAATATAACCAATGTTTTTTTTGGATATTTTGTCTTATTTAATTCCATGTACTGGACATCTACCAACCTAAAAAGAATATATGTTGTAAGATAAGCGACTTGGAAGGATTTTCTATAGCTTATTTTGATAAGAAGTTTTGAGAAATTGAATCACCTTGTCACAACGCTATGATCCAATATGATTGCTTATTGTAAGGTTGTAGCAAAAGCTTTTGGCTCCTTTTAATTAAGGTATATTGGCACTGTCCTTAGCACTTGGTCTGCAATTTGTTGCAATTATACGGAAAAAAAATAGTTTTAAACACTGATTTGAAGGTTTGTTAAGAAATTGTATTCGTTCTATAATTCTATTTACTTGTTTCATTCAAGTCATTAAAGCTATCACTACATCATAAGAGGAATATGCAAACATAGAGATAAAATAAATTGTTTGCTTCGTAGATACAAAACATGGGATCGACCAACCAAGTATTCAACCCATTAGAGATTTGCCTGTTTAACAGGCTTTGAATATGGTCCTAGCAGTTTGGATCATCTAAGCATGGGCCCAGTTGTTCATACTTCATCCACGAGACTCAAGGATACAATACATGCCATAAGGTTAAGGATGATATATTTCCTCGAAAGGAAGGACCAAAAATAACAAAATCATTACACACATGCAGCCATCTCAAGGAGAAATTGATGCAGGAATGAGGCCTCAAATTGAAACTTTGGTCTTCTACAAAATAATCTACACAATTTCGTACCATGAACGGGAAGACTTTAAAATATCTAGGATAAAAAGGAAGAAACTCCATAACTTTTAAAAAAATTATCTCACTATATCATCAAAGTTGTTCCTTGGTTACATGTATAGAACTTGCACGGCTTCTTCCAACACCTATTACTAATTAAATGGGCCATTCTCTCTTAAAAACTACTCAAAATTGTACCATGTCAGGTTCATTGTATAGGTAATCGAATAATGTGTGTTGATAAGGCACTATTTACACATGAAGCATACCTAGTTTTTAAAACAACATGAAGATAAGATACCAACACCAAGATGATAATAAAGGAAATGTATACTCTCTAACTAACATCCAAATGGCCAAAAAAGAGGTAAGCATCCAAATTCTAACTTAACTGCATATGATTATACCTCAAAATTCAGGAATTATTCCAAGCTGAAGTTCCGGAAGGCCTAGTTTAGTAAAAGAATTAGTTGAAATCTAAGTATGAAAAACCTGAGTAATGAAGAATAGTAGTATCATACAACATGAGTTCTCTCAGATATATATCAATTAACCACAGTTGTAAGTCCCATGTTTCATTCATTCATCTCATTCAATGAGGTCCCCTGTTTCATTCATTCATCTCATTGCCAACAATGAATCAAACAATTTTGCCAGTGATAACAATTGCTTTCACATCATCTCTATATAAGCTTGCTTGTAGTTATCTTTTAAATTGAATGATACTGCAAAAAAAAAAAAAATATTAAAATGGCCTTCAGTACATTTTTCAAACAATTGTAGAAATCCTACAATAGGGAATCAAGTCCAACATAAAAGTAGAAACTATAGAATAAATTGTAATTAACAACATATGCTCATGATACTAATGTAGCTAAAACCAACAGTATATACACATTGCAAATGATCATTTGTAATTGACAAGATGTGAATCATTTACAAAGTGCGATGGATGAGGTGCTTTTTGTTATAATCACTTGTAAGGACTTCTCTTAATAAAACAACAGTACTGAAAATTATCTTAATAAGACATATACAACTCTTATCTAAAAATTTCTACTAACTTGCATGTCCTTCTCAGGAAGCTATTAATTAAAAAGAATGTAGAGTAATTAATTCTGTCTTTCTCATACAAATGAATATGAAAAGGATTATATGAGATTCTAACCACACTTCACACGAACAGTGAAAGAAATCTAGGTTGTGGTTTTATGAATCATTTAGCTCCTTCTCATTTTAGGACGATAGAAGTTTAAGAAAATCAAGAAAGAGCTTCTCATGTCTTGAAAATTCATGTAAAGGGAAAGAAATTTAGAAGAGTTAATCACCTCCATCCCAGGAAAAAAGGGAATATAATCTACAGCTTGCTAGAATTGAGAGCGAATGGTAGAATTATCCTAAAAAATTTATTTTTTATATAGTATTGTGATCAAGGATGAAAATAGCGGTAGCGGCGGGTGTAGTGGCCCACCGCCAAACCGCTATGAAGCGGGCGATACGTAGCGTAGCGGAGATACGTAGCGGCGTAGCGGTGCGATTTGAAAAAATTACCCAATTTCAGAAAATTATAAAATGAAAGAATATGTGGTTCTTTTGCAAAAGTAAGTAAGAAAAGGGGGCGTAGCGGTGCCCTCAATATATGAAGTCCTATATCGCTGTATAGATAAAAAATAATAGTAATGATTAGTTTTTTCACATGTATTAATGTTTCTTATTCATACTAACTTAGAAAGCAATGGAAAGCTCATTAAAAAAAAAAACTAGAATATGAAATAAAGGCATAAGACTTAAGAGTTAGGTCATTACTCATTAATGAACATTGAATAATTAAATATCAATACTTCAACATTCAAGGTTTAAATTCAATCAAGTGAATGAACTATGAAGTGATCAACAATCAACACCAATTTAGAAATGACAGAGTAGAGAGTTAGTGAAGAAAATAGGAATACCTTAGTCACCAGCACAATGAGGGTTCTTTATAAAACAATTTAATTAAGAACGGTTTGAAATCTAGTATTAATAGGTAACTATATCTCTACTACTATATAATCTCAAATATAATTAAACGGGTTTAATAACTTATCTAGCAAGTTATGATAATAATAGACATCCAAGGCTCCAAGCACAAAAATGAAAAGACAACCAGTAAAAGAGTCTTAGCTATCAAGTAGGATCCTTTCGTTTTCTTGATTGACACTTCTCTAAACATGCGCTTCACGGAGGGGGTCCAAGGGTATCCCCCGGCAGCTCGCGGGGGTCCAGGGGGCAGCCATGTTTTGTAGCGGTCGTAGCGGCCGCTACACATATGTAGCGGCCGTAGCGGTGCGATACCCGCTATTTATAAAATAGCGTGGCGGTACCGGCCGCCACGGCCGATATATAGAGTAGCGGCCGATATTTTTATCTATGATTGTGATGCATGAACCCCATAAAACACTAAATACTAGGACAAGGCAAATTCCCAACTACTAAAATATACCAATATAAGTGTCGTTAACAGTAACTAAAGTGTAAAAAAAAAACAAATTATCAATATTAAATGTAATTTAAATTATCAAAACTACGTTATTTGCGAACATATCAAAAGGGGAAAAAGGAAAAAAATGGAGAAACATTGATATTGGAAGGAAAATAAAAAAAGGGTTTGACAATTAAAGGACAGTGAATTCAGCTGCCCCCACCTCCATCTTCGTTCTTGCCATGTTTAATTTGTTTATTGTTATTCTATGATTTGAGATTGCTGTAACCAGTATTCTATTAGAGGAAAACTTTGATGCGTTCCATTATTTGTCAATGTCTTGCATTTTTCAAACATGAAAATTGAAGAATTTTCATGTAAGATAATTATAAAATAAGTCTTTAAATCAATTTTTATCTCATTATACTTAAATGCAAGACAAGTGAATATGAAAAGCCTTCATAAATTCACCTAATAAACCATAGTCAAAATTGTGTAAGAGTGGGTGCGTTAAATTTCACCCATCCCCAATCCCATGGAAACTTAACAAATTCTTTCCACACCCATGGCCCACTTGGATGACAAATCTATGGGTGCCCACTTTGAAGGCCCACTTGCTGATGAATGTCTACACTTGTTTGCCCTGGACTCTTCCCTCACATTCTGTCCTGGACTCTTCCCTCGTATTCTCGACTCTTCCACCCAAACACGAAAAAAGGAAAACTCACTTCTTCCTCTCCATGCATCGCCCAAACATAGAAAGAAAACTCCACTTCTTCCTCCCAATACACCCCCTAGATGCAAGAAAAGCATCACTTCTTGCTCTCAATACAAGGCCCTAAACACAGAAAAGGAAGGCATCACTAATTGAGTATCATGGTATGATTTTTTCAATCTCTCTCTAAAATAAATCTCAGTTTGTTGTTATCCCAAAGATGGAGTCTTTTTTTTTTATTTTCTTTCTTCAATATGTTGTAAATTAGGGTTCTTGTTTGCATTCCATGGATTGGGTTGGTCTCCACATCTGTGTTGTTTAGAAATATGAGTTTACAATAATTTTTTTATTTTCTTTCTTCAATATGTTGTAAATTAGGGTTCTTGATTGCATTCCATGGATTGGGGTTAGTTTCCACATCTATGTTGTCTAGAAATTTGAGTTTACAACAATTATGGTTCTGAAATGTCACAAAGATGGAGCCTTTTGATTTCCTTTCTTCAATTTGTTGTAAACTTGGGTTTTGGTTTCCAGTCCAATTTACTGCAGTTGAAGAATGCCCATTTGGGTTTCATGTTATCTTTCTTCTCATTTTATTTATGATTTTATCTTTCTTAATTCAATTTAGAAAGGCCTGAAGATTATAGAGAGTAGAGAGACCAAAAGGAGGAGGAATATTCCTTGTAAGGGATATTTTTCCCTCTCAACACCAATCAATCTAGCAATTCACCGTGCTAAATCCAAATCATATAAAAAAAGGACTACATTGAGACCCAAATCTAAGGAATGGATCATCATTGCAATCAAATGGCATCAAATAACACAAGATTCCACATCAAGACAGAAAGGGAAGAATTATCAAAGCAATAAAAATAAGAAAAGGAGATTAGCAAAACTCACAAGTCTAATGATGAGAAAGAGTTTTGAAATAGAATAAATCTACAAACTATCAAAACACCACGAACGAAACCCTAGATCTTCAATGGAGAAAGAGACTTAAAGATGTTGGAGGAGGTCCTTCGAAAATCGACTCATTAAGTTCTTTGAGAGCATTCCAGGCGGTGCAGAGAAGAAGAAGAATTGATAGGGGAAAGGAAACGAACATTCGAGAGGTTTTCTTCGTTATCATACTTGCATCTAACTGGGCCCACACCCACTTGGCAAGCATGCATATTAATTCACAAACTACACCCAAGAAAAAAATAGAGATGACAGCCCATGAAAGGTTTCAAATGCAAAACCAGAATTCAATCGACAAAAGAGCAAGCTAACTATAAAGCACTTATATTAATGAAAAGAAATTATGACTAAGTACTAACCTTTTGATTGAGATTTGGTTTCCTAGCTGAACTAATTTACCAAAGGAATCGGGCTCAATTTCCCCAGACCCTTTTCAAAGAAATATTCCAAAGTTGATTTAAAAAATTCCAAAAATGAAATAATTACAATAATAAATAATGATAAGCTCTAAGACCCATCATCTGAAGAAAAAAAAATCTAAAAATCGTAGTAGTAGTATAAATAAAAGTAGCAGTAGGTGAAGTAGAAATGATGAGATAAAGACTGCTTAGATACTTGATTTTGGAGAGGAGATATACAGTAAAATTTAATAAAAAATTCCAATTTCCATTCACCTAAAAAATAATAAATAAAAGGAACTAAAGGGGAATAAATTACAAAATAAAAACATGGAGATGATAAAGGATAGTTAAGAAAAACCCCAATTTCCATTCACACAAAAATATAAAAATAACACTATCTGAAAGGAACTAATTACACAGAATAAGCACGTGGAGATGATCAATACCTTCTCTTTCCAATTGGGCCGATGAGTTTTAAGTGATTGCATCATCTTCCACCAATTTTACTTTAATTAACTCTAGATTGCCGTGATTTCAAACCGTCTAAGATGAAAATTGGGTTTTTTCATCTCCACTATAATCTTTTCCAATGCAGTAACTTCTAAAATGCAGAATCAGAAAACAAAGTGATCTTGATCCCTACCTATTTACAACTTGGATTTTGAACCAAAGCAAACTATCTCACATTCTATAGTTCAATGTGATCCAGATCACAATTGCAAGAAAGTTGAAGCAGTTAAAGCAAACTCTCTATAGACCAAGAAACAATTTTTTCACTTACAACAATTTTGTTAGCATACACTACACATATATTCAGTTTCAAAGAGTTCCTCCAATAAGACCCATTATGAATGGTCCCAAGTTCATTAATTGAGTTAATTATTTTTTAGTTTAAAAGTTGGCAAGGTAATGGATTATTTGAATTGTGCAATTAATGTGTTTTATGGACTCATATCTGCACCTAAGAAATCAAGTCACTTATAAAGAGAGATCTGGATTTCTGTTTTTGATATTACTCAAACAGGCAAGTTATGTTTTGTTATATAATGTAAATGGATCAAAAGATGTCATAGGGCGTTCTTAATTCTAATCATGATATAAATGCACAGTTATATGTCATTATAGCTATCCCTTGTAAAATTAAAACTCTTGTACAACAGAGAAAGATCATTGGAATTTATCCAAATAATTTTGCAGGAAGAAAGTTGGTCGACCAGCCACACCAACACACATGTTATGATTGTAGGTTAAATGTGGACTGTTGATCGGTATCTCATTGGCAAGCAGATTCTTTTTTATGTAGTGGTTTTTGCTTTCAGAATGTAAACTACTTATTACAATCAAGAACTTGCAGAAATAAGCAATTCAGCATGATCTAATATAATCCAAAATAATTAAGAAAATTAACAAAATCGCCAATGTAAAATACCTGAGAATGAAAACAATAGCTCTCGTGCCTGCTTCGTGCTCTAGTTGGGAGAAGGGATTGGGGAAGATCCAATATACTACTTGATCAAAAAAGGACTTCATCTAGTAATTATCTCCACACTAATATCTAAAGGTTATATGTGGACAAGAGATGTTTTTCAAAATATTGCAAGGGCATCGAAGAAGATGAGTGCCATAATTTAGTAAGGTTAGGGTAAACAGATGAGATGGATAAAGATACAAGGCAACTCATATAAAGAATTAATAAAAAGTAGGAAGTAAATATTAAAAAACAGAGAAAATTAGAAGCAACTGGACAACAAACCAGGGGAAAGTGAGTTACAACTGAGAATATTAAAATTTTATAAGGAGCATAAACACTAAAAGAAGACATCAATGGAAAAAAAGCATGAGATTTTGCCCTAAGTTAGCATTGGGCTTCCATAATGAACATTATCAATTTGGTAGACAGTGACTTGCTTTAGTGATATTCAATTAATTCAATTAACTACAAATAATTCAACATATACCTGAGATATAAATTGTCTATCCACAGCTTCAACCAACTATTCCTTTGAGGGAAGGAAGTTCAATTCATCCTTATCACAGAGTAACAGGGCATAAATAAAGAAAAAAAAAACGGACAACTATATATACAGCACCACCAAAGATTGAACATTCTACAATTCAATAATGAGTTTAGTGGGCTAATAAACTCTTTAACTTGAGCATTGATTTGGTGGCTACTTGTTTTCTTGGTTCAAATATATAAATCAGAAATAAATAAAAATTCATCCAACCCAAGGATTGGAAGAACTAAAAGAAAAGTCATTTAACACCACTACGTACAAGTTTGACATGCCTTCGATATCGCCTCAAAGGAGCTGTCTCCAATTTCCTCAAAATCAGAGTCTGCATGGATTTAGATTTTTGAAATCAAGTACTCTTTTAGATACAGTTAACTAAATCAAGAAGAATCAAACATGCCGTATTGAATTCCTAAGTAATTCACTGAAGAAATACACTCAATTGCATGTAGATAACTCTTTAGGTCCAACTGAAAATAAGGCAAATACAATCTAAAGTTCAGTCTCTTAGTATGCCTACCAGGGAAGCTAATTACAATTCATTCATTTTGTCCAGTAACGCTAATTAGAATTCAATCCAATTCAATTGGCATTCAAATTTTCAAATTCAGACTAAAAAAATGAGATGCAATAGTAAAAAGAAATATAGGAAATCACAAAAGATAAAAGATCAAACTTTTTCCCAAAAAGGCAATTTTTGGAATATTGAATGCACTATGTGAAACTATGGAGATATGATCTGTTAAATGTCCAATTTAAGACTTTAGCTGCATACTCTTCATCTCATGCCTTAAAGGCTTAAACCAATAGCATCTATAGTTCTATAGTATTGGAGGTGTTCTAACAACAACTATACATAGCAGAGCAAAACAGATTATGGAGTTCCAATCTAGCTAGAGTACCAAAGCCAAAGCGCATTCTCTCCTCAATGGTACCCCAACATCTATGAAGAAGCCCAAAGCCATTCAATACCCACTAAATTAAATTTTTTGGAGCCTAGTCGTGACAAAAAATGCAGAAAACCTTATCTTCTTTACTTCATATAAAGAAGTTGCAGAGGCATGTTGGGACCCCATCTCATAATCCATTATAAAATCAGATAAACAAACACTTGGACCACTATCAAAGATACTTAAATAATTAGAGTTATTTTTAAAATGGCATGGATGTTATTCAAAGATGAAATCCAGAACCCTAAAAAGACCGCCCAAAATTAAAGAACTACCTGAGCTCAAAAGAATAATGAAAAAAACCAACTGATACAAAAAAACAAGACCCTGCATTCAACGTAGAAATCCAGAACAGAAAATAAACCATACAAATCTGATCTTAGGAAGAAATTTGTTGTCGAAAAACAAGTGAATATTTCCCTCATCATCAATCTGAAAAAAAAGTGAAAAAACATCTGATCCTACTGGGGCCTCTTATCACAAAATGCGAAACTTTCCATATGTTTTCATTAAAAATTTATAATGCCATGTCTTAACACATGAAACTGAAGTGCAGAAAGGGGGGAAAAAAAGACCCCCACTAATCCCGATGATTATAAAGAGAAAAACCCATGAATTTCCCAAAAAGTTCATGAACAATATTACATATTACACATAAAAGACCCAATAAAAAGTCTTCAGTCTTTACAATCCAAAACAAACGTGAATTTCAGAATACAACTTAACCTTCAATCAAATATTCCAAAAGCCCATACCTGAGATGAAGTATTTTGAAAATCTTTGAGTTGCTGGGATTTGGTGATGTGCTGATGAATAATCTAAGAAAAAAAACAGAGAGTGAGGATTTAGGGAAAAAGATAAAATGAAGATACGAGATGAGCAAAATATTTTTACCAAAACCCAAGAGATGGAATGAGAGATCGAAATGGAGATGGTTGAGAAAGATGGAGATTTTTTTTTTCAAGAACGCATCTCTTTCGAGTGGAATGATCGAGAGAGGGAGAGCTCCAGCTGCGAAACATGCATAGAAGCATCTGTCTATGTCCAGATGAGCCAGTTGGGATTACATACATGTGGCCCACTGCAGTGTGTAGAGAATTTCGTCAAGCACGTTAAGCAGGCACCATACTTTCTTCCCTTTTACTATAAGGGTAATAGATATAAGGGAAATAGATATGTTAGGGTGAAAAGGAAACACCAGTTGGAGGTGGGATTGGGAGTGGAACGCTTTAGAGAAGTTATGTACGGGTCAAAATAATTCAGCACGGTCAAAATTAATTGAAATTACCGGCTGATTTCTCAATTAAAATCAGCTGCTTTCATTGTATAATAATATAATATAATATATAATAATGTGTATATTCTGAAATTGGTTTGTGATTGTGGTTTTATTTATGTCACTATATATCATTCTGACTAGTGGTTTGGAATCTTGGAATGTACAAAGTTGTTTGATTTGTATTTTAAGCATCCTTACAGACCAAGGTGTATCACAAACAAATAAAATTAGGTCGCAGTAAAATTTATATTTATTCTGTAGTTGAAGAAACAACAAATCCAATCAATGTTTTTCTAATATTTATTTGAAAATGCTTGTTATTTTAAAACCTTAGTTGAACAAGAAGGGTTTTTTGTCCAAAAATCCAGAATTTCGGCAAACCACAAAGAAGTCCTAAATCCTTTACAAAACAGTCCACCATCTCATATCTAAATTGAATGCACTTGACCAACGGGTTTATTGCGAAAAGAAAAACAATGTAAAATAAAATCCAAACCTTTGGATCTTTATAAAAATAAGGATGACCAATAGATCTCGTGACTCAGATGCAAGAAACGCAAATAGAATTAGAACAACATCATACAATAGAATCAACATTCAACGATGGATGCTAAAACCATCTTTGATCTACTCAAATGAGGAAGATAAAAAAGGATGAAGGTGTCAAGCCCTAGCCAACCCTTCTAGTTCTCTCCTCTTTTCTTTCCCATTTCTCTCTCTAGGTGTGGAAGTGTGTAGGAGAAAATGGGATGTCCAACCCTTTAAATAGTCTTCGCTTCGGCTTTAAATAGTTTGAAATGCACTAAAACATTTTAATTTTAAAACTGTAAGTTTATTTATAAGTAATTGTGAAAGAGGTTTAGAGTCAGTATTTCAAAAATGATGATAAGAATATAATTTGAAGCTTATAATTGGCAACTAATAAATTATATAATATATGATATTTTTTATTTTCTTTATTTTAGTACTTTTCTTACATATATATAAGTTTATTAAATTTAGTTGATTATTTGAGAGATGCTCCTATGAGAGTGGGTGGGAGCCCTCACCCCTTACTCTCATAGTATTGTGAGAGTAATTATCACAAGAACATCTCCCATTATGAATCATGTAAATAAATATATGTATTTTTAGATTTTTCAAGCAAAGCATTACTCTCTCAAGTATCTGTGTTGACTCTATCAGAGTCAATTTTTTTGCATTAGACGAGTCGAGTCTGAGTCACGAGTTTTTCAAACTTGGCAAAAACTACAGTTAAGTCTATAATTAAAGCATATTAGCAATATAATTATATTTCACATAAATATGCAATGCATGGATATTATAATGCATGAATCCAATTTAATAAATTCTTAATTATCAAAATGGGGTCTAAATCACATTTGTAACGCCTCAAAATCCGAACGCCTTGAATCTCGGGGCACTACAAGAAAGTACCCAAGAGATGCGGAAAATCCAATAATATAATCAAGTGTGAATCTCATATGAGCAAGTAAATGGACAAAGCCTTAAAATTTTATTTCACTTTAAGGAATTATATGGTACTTTCCATAATTAAACTAACTATTCAATCCTAGGCCAACACGGCTAGCTACATGAAAAGGAAAGAATAGAGATCTATGTGATAGACGCCTCACGATGCACCAACTCCATCATTCTCTGAACCCTGCGACAACGGATCAGTCGCCAAGCAATTCTACCAATCAAAGAAAGTGGAAGAGCACCAAGGATTGGGTTAGGCTCGATGAGCCAAGCAAATAGGCATGTTTAGATGATAATACATTATATTAATAGATAGGGAAGAAGAACATACCTGATACCAGCTGTACCTGCGTGATTAGTACCTCGATAATAATATAGATTATCAGAGTGCAACAGAAAATGGTGCAGAGTGTAATGCATGGACGACAATCGAGATATTTATATAACAGATGTATGATACAGCATATCAGATAGATAAGAGAAATTATTATTAAGACATCATATAAATCATACAAGCACATCAGAGTCATCAGTAGCTAAAGTAACCAGAGGAAGTAACATTACCATATACGTAACCATTGCATCCAGATCCAACCGTATAAACGTCGGTAGTTAAAGACACCAAGCAACGACATCTATAATATATAATATTCATACATTCAATATACATAGGAGCACACAAAGGTACGTCCATAGTTAAAGTACAAAGGACGTGGGGGGTCAGAGCCAACCCATCATCGTCGTCCCAACAACTGTCGATGGACATCAACTATGGGGGTCGTAGCCATCCATCGTTGTCGTCGTATCGAATAGGAGTGTACAAAAGTCCAACAATATCCATAGCCACAGCCAAGTCCCAGTCATTGGTCTTACATGCTAGATCTACTCAACACTCATCCATAGCTATGGCCAAGTCCCAGTCATTGGACTTACGTGCTAGATCAACATCAATATCCAACCACATGTACCCGGTCTGAATGCCGGCGGTCTCGGTACCCTATCACTCATCAGTACCTACTATACTCAACCACACAATCTCAATATCAATGTCCATGCCGGCATCATAACCCTCGGAAGACCAATCATACATCCACAAATCCTACAGATCACTAGGTGGGGGTACTCCGAACTGGATAGCCTTATTATCCTTAATATGAGATGATAGTAGTCAAGGGTACGAGGCACGGAGTTTGGGTATAGCTAATCCATCATTGTGATTCTCAACAGCTAATAATGCATACCCATATAAACTCCGCTTCTCTATACGCTTGATTAGTATTATCTCATGATACAGTCCGTCTATCAGTATCTACCATTAAGTTCCCAATATTACAGGTCGAGACCTCGAGTGCCATGTCTCGACATTTCATCCAATACGGACCGTGATTATGGATCAGAGCATAAGTGCAATGCCCTGATTTATAATATTTCTCAAGGCCTACATCCAAGGTTCGGACCTACCAGCCAGCCTTAGTATCTGTTTCATCAACATAAGTACCACATATCACAAATCCATCAATGATCGTTGCCCCTCTCTTCAAGTCCAGGGTCCCACTTCACCTAAGATAGTAATCATGGAGCCCCAGATGCTTATTAAGTATCATTGGTGCTCCCGTAGGTATTTAGCATGATAAGACTTCTATAACCGTTGAATTGGGCTCCGTTTCACAACCCAAGACCCTACTTAGGTGGCTACACGAGTCAAGGTTAAGCCCGGCCCTTAACTCGTGTCTAGCGTGTCCCAAACAGGCCAAATGGAAAGTCAACAAGGCCCACACATGATCAAATCATAAGAGGATCCAAATCTGGGAAAATGACTATCTGTAGTGTACCAGGTCGACATCATGGTCCATGGGTCGACCTGATACTCTACGAAAGTGGACAGCCAACTAGGAGGCAGAAAACACTGTTTGCAGTGTCCCCGGTCGACCAAGTGAACTGCAGGCCTTAAATCAAACATTTGGCAAATAGGGGATTTCTCAGTGTGGCCGGTCAACAGGGCCTCTTGGCCGGTCGACTAAGTACACTGGGTCAGGTACCCTGTGGGGGATTTCTGCTCTCAGATGTGGGGGAATGCCCACTGTGTGCCTGGTCGACATCCTGGGTGACTAGGTCGACCGGGTACACACAAAAACCATTTTTATATAATTCTGTCCTTTTTCCTTTTTTCATCAAAACCCTATTAAATGAATCCTAGATCTTCACCAATGACTTCTATACATCAAACACACATCCTACATCACAATCTCATCACCAATGGGCCATTGATCTTCCAAATGAGGGATTCTCATCCATCAATGGCAAAAAAAAAACATATAAGAAAAGAGCTTAGAACAACAATCCGTGCATAATACCATCCAATCAACCATCTCGATACAGAAATCATGCTAAACATCCATAAAAGACAGTAATTACCAATCTAAGCATATTAATCAATTAAATTTAAGACTCTAAGCATGTTAATCAATTAAATTAAAGAATTTAAGTATGTCTACTTGCCTAATTAGGAAGAAAACTCCTCAATTAGCTTGGGCTTCTCTCCAAATGCCCTAAGATCACTCCCACAGCTGGATTTACAATCACTACACTCATTCCCAAAGAGAGAAATGCGTAAGAAAGGGAATTCTAAGAGAAAGAGCTATACTACAAGGGAATTGGAAAGAAGGAATAAGGATTACCTTACTTGGAGAGGGAAGAGAGATCTAGGAGATGAGATGGGCTCCTTAGCTTGTAGATGGTTAGATGTAGATGTGGCTCTTTCTTCTAGTAATAGAAGGGCTAAGATCTAGAGAGAGAAAGAGAGATGGGAGGAAAATTATAGTGAAATGAGAGGAAGAGAGTGTATGAAATGTTTATGAAGATTATAGTAGGTTTCTTTTATAGGAATTGGTGGGATGGAGAATGTCCAAGGTGCCCTTTCTTGTTAGTGTAAGTTTAGGATAAGGATGAGGGTATTTATGGAAGTTTAAAATGGAATGACCAAATGGTCCTTGGTTGCTAATAGAAATAAATGATATGGACTAGGGTAGTTTAGGTATTCACATATAATGATTAAATTATCCTCAAATGAGTGGTTGTGAATAAAGGAGCCCAAGGGCAATAAAGGTAGGCTATTTATAATGACAAAAGTGCCCATGTTTACTTGGTAGAGAATAAAGGTGGCCAAGGTCATTTAAGGTATTAGGATTTCCAAAAAGGAGGAAAAATGTGTAGTAGGAAAGACTAGAGTGCTCTCATATAATTAATGGGCTAATGGGTTAGGCCATGGGTAGTTGGGTCATTCTAAGGTTAATTGCACAACTCTCTAAGGGAAACTCATCTATAATTAGGATTACAACTAAGGCCTCTAATTGGCTAATATTCTAGGGAAACTACTATTAATCTCACAAGGGTCTTAATCTTATAAACTATGCTCAATTAATGGGAATTACTAACTACTTATGCTAATTACGTATTAAATAGGATAACCTAGGGTTGACTTGGTCAAATTGGGTCCTACTAGGTATTTCTAAGAACATGTCCTTACAACATTATTCTCATTAATCTAATATCATATTAGTAAAACTAGGTTGCCCTTCCATAGCATGTGAAGTCTGTCAACTATAATTTATTGAAAATATTAAAATCACGTTATGAGTCACACGCATATATACAAGCATAGACATTCATGGTTTTACCAACAAAACAACATACAAAACACAAACTTTACAAGAGCATATCTCGAACAAGAAATTAAAGTTCATATAGCGAAGGTCAACAAGCACAAGTAATACTAGCATAATAACCCGTGCTCAGCACGCATATGGCCAACGCTGCAATTTAAATATTTATGCATTAAGAAATTTATAGATTTTAGAAAGGAATTAAAAGAATAAGAAGGTTATGAGAGTGTCTATTTATGCAATCCAATAGCTAGTGGCGGAGAGAGGAGAATTTGAGTTGAAAGGGAATGATAGAATTTGGATTGAAATAGAGCTTTTGCTGTAAAAGAGAAGTGGGGAGTGGTTATGAGTGGTGTGATTATAATGAGATAAAGTAGATAGTTACATAAGTGAGGAGAGAATATTTAAAAACTGGTCAAGATTCCAACTAACGGCCAAAATTAAAACCAAAACCTTTTTCTTTAATACTATCAAAATGCCCCTGTACTTAGCAAAGGACTATATCCTAAGCATGAAAGCCCTATCGTCAGCAATCATGACTATCACCAATATGTGAACATGCTTTAATCAATTATGTGGTTATTAACACATTCCTTCTCTGTTCCATATTGATATGACTACCATCAATTAGTAAGATTAATAGGTAATGCCTACAATGACGCTTGGATCACCAAATAGTTTTGGACCGTTTGGATTGGAGCACATCTAATTATCTCATTCATAAACTCCGATGAAATATCTGAATAGGAACTCTGCATATGCAGATTCAAAAGCAGCAACACAAATGAAAAAAAACATATAAATTCCAATAACCATCTCGGTTTACGATTCAATCATTGGAGCACATATATGCCAAGTACAGAGACCATCATCTTATTTCCTCATTCACAAAATTAAAAATGGATTTGAACAGAATCAAAAGAAGAAAACCGAAAACACATCAAATCCAAAGACAACAACCTCAGCGTATGATTCGATTAATGGACTGGAAATTTGGTGCTGGTGCTTTGGAAGCAGTCATCTGCCCAATTCAGCAACGACCATCTTCCATCGTGGCCTTCTTGTTAGGGAGAGAAGTAAGAGCTCCTCGAAAAGAAAGGGTTTTGAGAAAAAAAGGGTTTAAGGGATCCGGTCGACTTTAGAACGGAAGGGAGAGACTTTGGGGCTGGGGAGAGGGAAAGGTGACGATTGCAGGGACAAAGCCTGACCTCGTTCATGAACAAAAATTCCTTCTTGAGAATATGATTCGCTAGAGAGATCTCAATGTTTAAGAAGAATGATTCATTGCTTGAGAATGTAAATCCATGCATCATGCTTCCCATATAACATCATTGAACTTAATTGCAATTAAATGGGTAGAAAATTGAACCAAGATTTGGGGGTGGTGGGGTAGTTTGCGGAACGTGGAGAGCATTGTTAGAGTCAAAATCAATCGGTCAAAATCAATTACATGCAATCAGCTGATTTCTCAATTAGAAATAGTGGCTTTCATATATAATAGAGGACTTAACCGGAAAAAAACAATTAATGCGCACGTGTGACCCGATCAAACACTTTAGATGGTGGCGCACCAATTATAGCAATTGGGCCGAATTTTTATTTTTTATTTTATCTATTTAGCATATCGTCGGCGCTGACCTTATTTACACTGCATAAGGTCGGTACTGACCCTGTCCACGAACCCTATTAGGGCTCGATACCCTTGTTTTTTCTCATTTTTTCTTCTCTCTTCCAGTATACCACCGAGACCGACCTTGGACGAGTGCTCCTGTGTTGTAGCTGCCATTTCCACATGCACCAGGCTTCAAACTTCCCCCTCAACCACATCTCTTTGCTCCTGATCGATTTTTCCATCGTCTATTTTTTCCATCTTAACTGCAGAGGCATCTATCTCCTTCCATCTTTGAATCTTTCTCTATGTTTTTGTATTTTCCTTCCTTTTGGTTCTCCCGCCATCCCACATATGATATCGAAGTGCATGGTACATGGGCTTCAACGTCGTTGTGGGATTTGTAGATTGTTCGTTTGAATGGACTAGGGTTTGTAGGATTCTGAATTTGGGGTTTTCTGAGTTAAGAATGATGATGGTTCCGGAGCAGTTACTGTCTTTGGCAGTTAGAATGAATTTGTCCTTGTTCCTTTTTCTTGTTTTGTGAAATTGATAGAATTGATTTTGGTCCCAAAGCTTTAAGATAACAGATTCATTCTATTTTTTTGGTGTTCAGTTGGATCTGTAATTAAATTAAGATTATGGTTTGATTAGTTTCCTTTTATTTGATTAGTCATTTTGTCTCTGTTGCCCAAACCTGTCTCATTGATGCAGTCCAAATGCATGGGATCCATATGGAAAACATGTCTTAGTCAAGTGACCCAAAATTAGGCTATTTTGTGTTCAAAAAATGGTCACTAGTTTCTTTATGAAACCATATTTTAGTTGAACTAGGTCTAAAACTAATATCAGGAACCACCATGGGATCAATAATGAAACTCTTTTTAATCGAACTATTTATCAAAGGAATGGTTCATATACAAAGATGAATGTTATAAAATAAAAATGTTAGGATAATTTAACTAGAATGATATTGGTCTCATACTTTACTAGCAAAGAGAAATCCGTGCCGAGCATGAGCAAGCATCCAACTAAATTTGTAATACGAAAAATTCTAAAGAGAGTAAAAATTGGAGATGCACCAATTTTTTAGCGCATATTTTTTTATACAATGCAATTAATAAGTAAAATCAATAATATTAACAGATGTAGTTGGTTGCAAATAACCGACAATACATCTTATACTTTCTTGCAAAATGAACAATTTACCCTTCATGAACCTTAATTATTGTGGTGTTAGACAAAGTTGTTTATCTATTACTTAAAGTGGGCGTAATCTATCTCTAATATTGGATTGTTATGAAATGTACATTTTTTGGTGTTCACTATGCCATATAAGCATGAAGTTTTTTAGTGTTCACTATTTCCATCTTGTGAGCATTTTTTTATGTATGATTGCCTTCTAAACATTCAATGCCATCATGTCTGATTTGGATGTCCATAGATGTTTGAAGAGAATAGATGCAAGGACGAATTGCCTCGCAACGAGGCTAGTACCTCAAATGCACAACCAGCCTGACTTTTGTGCGAGCAAGAGCATTACATTTCCACCGCTATCGAACTCGGTTTGGTATACTCTCTTCCACACAACCACTAATCAATTGAACTTCCTTTCGATCTATGGCTAATGTTATTCAAATTGTCATTTTTCGCAAGAGTGGTTATGTTTGAGTACTTTATCCTAATTAACCTCCCTCCAGTCCTGGTCTTGCTGCCTGACTTGTAGTGAACCTCCCCCTACATTTATTGTTCTATATGTGTTCTTGGATATTGATCCTAATGTAACTTATAATTGAAGTAGTTATGTTATGGATGTTGTCAATTTAAACTTAGGAGATGTACATGCAATTTAAGTAAATGTATATGGGATGTTGATGGATTGATTGAATGTCAATTGAATGCATGAAATGTTTTTGTTTGTATATAAATTCATAAATGTTGTATTTGAAGCACATAGGGGGCTTTTGATGTAAATGTATTGGTCCCCTTAGGATTTTTTTTTTCAAATTTATAAAGCATCATCACCGATGCTGTATCACTTATTTTAGACTGCTAGGGTCATCACTGACCCTGACTTAGAATTTTTTTCAGTGAATGTCAGGAAAAAGTCACAACTTTTGGTCAGAAAAATAGGAAACTTGCGTCGGTGATGACCTTATTTTACACTGCTAAGTTCATCATCGACCCTGACGCATAATTTTTTTTCCGAGAACACCTAGAAAAGTTACAACTTTTGGTCAAAAAAATAGGAAGCCTGCGTCAGTGATGACCTTATTTTACACTGCTAGGGTCATCACCGACCCTAACTTATAATTTTTTTTCCCGAAAACACCTAGAAAAGTTACAACTTTTAGTGTAAATAAGGTCGGTGCCAACGATGTGCCAAATAGGTAAAAAAAAAAAAAATCAGGCCCAATTGCTCTAATTGGTGCTCCACCATCTAAAGTGTTTGATCCCATCACACGTGTGTATTAAGTATTTTTCCCGGTTAAATCCTCTATATAATAATAGTATAATTCTAACTTAGAAGCAAAGTGAACTATGGTGAATCATAGCAAATTAGGACTCATGGTTACTCATGACCCATCAAACTAACTAGGATGCTCAATTGCCTGTGGCCTATCACAGCACATTAGAATGTCGTGGCCTATTTAAATATATATATATATATATATATGAAGCTCTCACGATTTGAATTGGAAATTGAGACTCAATTTTGTAATTGATTGCTCAATTGAAATAACAATTTTAAATCAATTTTGATTTTATCTTCTCAAATAAGAAGTGTCTATAGATTTCTTAATTCTTTTAAAGGAGGGGTGATCATTGACCAGACCGGCCTGAGTCCGACTAGGGCTCGCCCACATTGTGCTGAGATTGAGCCTTAGATTTTGGTAAATGGGCCAACAGGGTCAGATAGGATACACAATTCAAAAAATATATAATAATTTATTTTTCTCAATAGAGATAACTCAAACACATATCCTTGCACACACAAACATAGAACCCAACTAGTTAAGCTACGACTTTAGGTAGTAAGTATAAGACATTTTATTAATAAAAACATGTTCCACCCGAGTTTGTGCTTAATCGTTTTTCAGGCGGGCTAAGCTTAGACCACCAAGCATTTATGTCATGAACACCTGCCCTAACCCAGGCCAATAATATAAAAAAAGGGCCGGGCCTAGATTTAACATAATCTTTCTCACTAGCTCAGCACCGAATCTCGAAATATTAGGTGTTTGGCATTTTTTTAGTATTTTTTAATTATTTAACTTAGTTTAGTAAGCCTTTGTTTTACAATTTAATTTTATTATTTTATGGTCTGAATTTTTAGATTTTTCAATTCTTTTTTTTCTTTTATGAAATTGGGATCATTGTTTTTATTAGGGAGATGATTTTTTGTTTAAAATATTTGAGATATTATAGATTTCTGAATAGGGATAAGAAATTTTTGGATTCCTGATTAGGGATTTCAATTTGAGGTTAGGGATTTTTAGAATTAGAAAATATTTTAATTTTGGGTTTGTGATTTCTGAATTTTTGATTAGGGATTTTAAAATTGGAGTTAGTGATTTTTGAAATTGAAAAACGATTGTTTTTTTCCACTTCTGATTAAGAATTTCATTTTGGATTGGGGATATATATGAATAGGGAATATTTAGGGTTTTTTCAATTGGCAATGTTGGGTTTATTTTAATAATGGTTTAATTTAACACATTTCTTTGATCTCTTTTCTATCTAAACGTTAATGAAAATTAGAAAATATGTGAAATCTCTTTGTATATTTTATTGTTAGTTTTGATTTAAGATTTTATTTCAAGAACGATTAAATTTAGTACATTGTTAAATCTATTTTCTATCAAAAAATTAATAGAAACTCTATTTTGTAATTGTTGTACATGGTGATAGATATTCTCTCTATCGGCGATTGTATTTAAGCGTATAGAGTTATTTTTTTTAAGAAACTAAATAATATTGTGTTTTAGATCTCGGATAATCTACACATATGAAATCAAATCAATTTTATTTTTATTAAAAAATTAAATGATAGTTTTTTTAATGGATTCCTATTGACCATGCTAAGCATTGAAGTATTGATTAATTCAGACAAGGGTGCTCATGGACCGGCCTGGCGTGAGCTCAACCAAGGATCAATTTGCTTTGGGCTGGGCTATAACCTTAGATTTTGCTACACGGACAAAACTTGGACTTAAAATCTATGCATGTTTAATATGATATATAATTTAATAAAAAACTTGGATTCAATAAAAGAGAGCCTGAACCTTGGCCTGACCTAAATAAGATATATAATTTAATAAAAAATATTTTTATTAATGGGGTGAAGACTCAAATACATGCACTTTCTCATACGCATACACGTCATAGCCAGCGGAGCTACTGCTTAGAGCTGATGGTGGAAGCCTTTTATTATATATAAATATGGAAGGCGGTCTTGTAAGGACCGTTCTTACGGTAAGCACCGCTCGGAACGCCCACTAGGGCCCACCTCAGTATCAATCCAAATTGACCACTCATTTATAACACCCTTATAGGCACTGAATCCCATGAATTTGAATGGATTCGGATGAACTAGACCGTTGGATTGATGGCCAATTTCTCTTCTTTGATATAAAACTATTAAAATTGTGGGCCTTGGATGAAGGGGTTAGAAATATTAGATCGACTTCAAATTTGATATGTAAGTTGGCCCCACTTGGATCTTTCAATCCCCCTTATCCCATGACCAGTAGGGTCTCACGGTGGGCTCCAATAGGCGGTCCGCACCATAAACCGTAAGGACGGTCCTTACAGGACCGCCTCCCAATATATTATCCACGTAGGTTTGAGCCTTACCTTTTTCTAGGTGGGTTGAGCTAAGCACTATGCATTTGAATAAAAAAAAATCTACCATCATTGATTCCTTTTGCTCAAGTAGTACAATAAAATCCTCAATATAAAAAGAAACGGTATAAATCTTGGATTTTTATGGCCATTTTGTGTTATTTATTTGGATTTTTTATTTTTGCTTATGTTTGGTTGTTAGGAATCTTGGTTAGTTTTAGTTTTGGTGGAACTTGTCAATTATTATCGAGGAAAGAGGTTGTAGAATCAACTTACATATTAATTTTCTTTTTCTGATTTGTATTATGAGTCCTAAAATCTTAAGGACTTGGAAATTGATAAGAAAAATATTTTTGATTTCTCTCCGACCATATCTCTCTCTTCACCGGACTTTATTAAATTATATTTATTATAAAAATTTAGTATATTCCTTGTTTAATTACGTGCATGATCTTTTTCTCTTTCTGTAGTTATCCAATAAATGAATCATATTGTAGATTTTTTTTTCTTTTGCCTGCTAATTTCCTCTTGCTATTATTAATATAAAAATATCTAACAAAATTTAGCTCCACCCAAATGAAAATCCTAGGTCCGTCACTGCACGTGACTGACCCATATAAAACATGCATCTGGTTATGGGGGTCAAAGGGCGGTCGGATAGCCGTCGAGTTAGCGGGTTGGGTCACATTTTGCCACCCTAAAGTCGTTTTTTGAAAATTAGTGAAAATTTTAGGTTCTCTTCAGAACTTTCCTTTGCGTAAATTAGCCTAAAAGAGAGGGACTAATTTGAAACCTCCCCTTCTAGTAATAGCATCCTCATGTGTTAGGGTTAAGTTCTTATATTGGGTTTCACAAGAACTATCACATCTTCCTCCGACACCGATCTCGATTGCTTGCAGGAATTTTCCATAGCAGTAATATTCTTCCGTTCTTGATCTCTTCTTCACTGCTCATTTGCTCATGTAAAGATCTCTCTCTCTCTCTCTCTATCATCCACTGCTCGATCCGTCGGTATTTTTCTGATACTATGATGGAACGAAAGCTGTACAAGACAAAGCTCTGCATTCTCTACCAAAGAGGCCACTGCCCTCGCCAGAGCTGTTCCTTTGCCCATGGAGATGCCGAGCTTCGACGATTTTCGGGCTCTTTCAATGGTAAGAAGAAAACCAAGGCTTTCTATTTTGCCCCCCTTTTTTTTAGAAAGAAGAGAAATATCAGAGTTTGTGTTTATATTTGTTAGAATGTGATTGTGGTAGTTGGGTATTCATTTAATTAAGTTCTGGTTGTTGTTTTGGGGAGATTTGATTCAAATAGTAGGACTCAACTCGAATCGAATCATATGATTTGGATATGGCTTCATTGGAACCATTATGTGAATATTTATGTTTTCTACATTGGGGAATCGAACGCGCACTCTCATTCACATGCTAATGTCCCGGACCAGCTGAAGAGCATGGGACTAATGATTGGATTTAAATCACATTGTTTTGATAGCATGATTGGATTGGCTCTGAACCATTTTTTTTTTTTTTTTTTTGTGAAGAGGAACAAATGCAAATTTTAGCAAGGTAATGGGTTTTGAAGGTTATCTGTCTCCTTTGAAGTGTGCATAATAGGTTAGATTGGGATAACATTGTTCTATTCGGTACCGAGCGATCTGTACCATGATGTTTCCTTCTTAGGTTGCAGTATGAACTTTCTGATAGTGACTCTTTGTAAACTATATGAAGTGAAAAGAAGTGATTGATCTGTCATCTGTGAGAGGAGTATGTGGTATGCAAGGATCGGTTGGTTTCTACAAGAGGGAGCTTTCCCATATTTGCCTCCTGTTTGTGTTTGGAGTTGATTTGGGGCACGAGCCCACAGAAGTAACAATAAGATAATCAAGTTAAAATAATCAATAAAATAAGTTTATTTAACCAATAATCTTGTTTTCAAAGATTAGCGACATAGATGGTAGTTGCAAACTTGTACTATCTCTTGGAGAGTTTTAATTGAGTAATGAATTAATAAAACACGAGTCAACTAAGTCTGGATTACTTACTTTTAATATGCTGTCCAGCCCCAACTTGGTTTACCTTTAATCAGTTTCCCCCTCATACTCAATACCATTTGTGAATTATACAATCTACACTAACCATTGGATTGAACCGCAAAAAAATGTATAGTCATAAAACCTTCCAAGTTGGAGGCCTTCAAAAATCAATAAATATAGGGATATCTGATGGGGGCTGATTTTCTTGTTCAACACTAGTCACCTTTCCAATCCCCTACCTACAATGATTGCCATGCTTCCAGGTGGCTCACAGAATTGGACCGCATATGAATAGTGTGTGGTCTGCTCGCAGGAGAAAATTATGCATGAAATGATTAATGGCATGGAGTCCTCTACTTGGATGATCACTGTGGCTGTGGGCACTTTAATGGTTTATGTTAGATGAAAAGAAACAGTATTTAACTGTAAGTCAATGCAACATGATCAATAAATATCATCTATTTGATTGGGGTTGTCAAAAACTAAGGTTCCGACCCCTGCAGTCTTAGCAATACACTGTTGCTGGAGCATAATTATCAGGCATATATGCTGGAATTGAATCTGTCAGATTAATTTGAAATTACTTTTTATTTCAAAGAAACATTTGATATTAATGGCTTGTTGGGTTAGTTGAATATCTCACTTCATATTCTATTGTGCGGCAAAATGTCAAGCAACTCCTGCAGGCTGTTCAGATGCCTGTGAAAGAACTGCTGAATACTACTCAGAAATAAGCATGAGGAAAAAAGGAAGATGTATATAATAAGCATGCAGAATAGGACAGAGATACACACAAGAAGAGAAAGGCACAAACCATGTCACAAGTTGCTATCTAAATTAAGCCTATTATTCTCATCAATTATGCCAAATCATGATAGAATAAATACTTGTTGAAGTTTTATTTTTTATTGTTTAAGTGTATTTTTTTTATGCTGGCCTCTTTTCTTTTCATCATTCTGGATCTACCTTGCGATTTTATTTTTGGTGGTTTCGTAGTGTTCCGTCGTTACTCCTGTCCCTACTTTAAGTAATTTGGAACTGATTATCTCTGCAGATGAAAATTTTAGACTCGTATTTCTTCAGCATATATCAGAATCAAAATCCTGCTCAGTTGAAATTTATAGCAGAATATATGTGGAGCACATGATGTTTTATGAATTACTTTTGAAAAGATCGAGTATTTTCATTTAAGCATTAGCTAGTATTATCAGCCATTTGTGTATGAAGTTTATTAAGTAAAGGAGTTATTATTCAAAACTCATCAAAGGACTATGCTGGCTGGTTTGTCTCAAATGGCTAGCCACTGTATGGATTTATCTCCATGGCATGCTCTTCTTTTATTTGTTCGGGTAATGCTTCCTTAATGGGAGGATGGCAGGCATTAGATAATCTTGGAAATTGTTCAAATTAGGCTTGCTACCTTCGGGCTTTCCTAATATGTTACGTATTTCATTTTCTTAAGATCAAAAGAATGTTCAATTGATATCCAAATTTATTTTGTAGTAAGTTGTGCAGTTGGTATAATGGTGGAGCAAGTGGTAGTCACTTCACCTATGATGTTGTTCTCAAATGATGGTATGGCTAAGGGATTTATGGATGGAGAAATGATGCAGCTTATTCTGGAATATCTGATCAACATTGCAAACCAAATTTATTGATGGGAGTCTTTTTAATTACTACATATAAGTATGGCACCCAAGACCCAGGACAAATCTTTGCAGTGCAGGTTACATAGTTTCCCCATTTTTCTATGGACGCAGCCGCATCAGCAATCCTCTATAATTGCTTCTTTGACACTCTAAAGCATTTTCTCAGTAATATAAGCTCAAATGTGGGTATAGCTATATCTATTCGATTTTCTGCTGGCGCTAGTTTGCATGGTCCTTTTCAAACTGGCAAGGAGGCAATATTTATAGTCATTGTTATGTTTCTCGTATATCTCGGGGTCTGGGTAAGCTAGACTTTTATATGATTTATGGGTTAAACACTTGGCTTCTAATGGTTACTGAGAGAAGGAAGATAAAACATCTCTTGCTACTGGAACTATTTCCTTTTCGACCACTGCAGGTAGACGGGACAATCGAGGGAGTGACTTGAGGGAAAGGCTTGACAGAAGACATTCTCCTCAACGTAGGTATTCCCCTGGGAGAGATACAAGAGGTCGACATGCATTTCATGGTCAGAAACTGTCTTCTTATGAGAGGGGTAACTGTTTCTTAAGTGTCTCATTTTATTTATTTATTTATTTATTTATTTTTTGGTTTTACTGCTGATTAGGTGACATTACAATTATTTGTTTTCCTCAATTGTCTGAATGACAGTCCTTTATGTTGAGATTTTTCATTACTTCATAACTAGCAAATGACCTGTGCAATGCACAGGCGCGTCTACCCCCCCCCCCCCCCCCCCCCCCACCCAACACACACACACACACACAACTCCAAAAAAAAAAAAAAAAAAAAGGAAAGAAAAGAAAAGGAAAGAGAAGGAAAAGTAATAATCGTGATAATCATATAAAATGGTGATGATGATACATATGAAAACACTAAAAAATTAGATAAAAAGTTATAAAAAGATAACTGAAGTATGCAATACGAAGCAAAAATACAAAATTATTCTTATAGTACTAACTATTGTTTTCAGAATCTGGCCATTGGCTAAACTAGTGGAGGGATGACCACTGTGCTTCTAAGCTGGTCCGCCCACAATTTTTATCAGGCTTGATCATTGGATCTAAGGATCTAATATTGACCGGACAAAAGCATAAACAACACAACTTAAATGATAGGACTAGGCATGTCGAATAAGAAACTAGGTAAATTAGCAAAAAAATTAACTATGTGAAAAGTTCATTTGCAACCTTAAGCAGATAAAATACAATATTTCTCTGGCTTACACATGCTTTACAAATAAGAAAAGTGGGAGCATTCTTTACATGTTCCATAAATGTACATACAATTAAAATAGTTGAAATAAATTTAATTTAATGTCTAGCAAGAGATGGCTCTCTTTGAAAATTAGAAAGAAAACAAAAAATTTATAAAAACTGAGAAATGTGAATTTAGATACAAATTAAATGACAGAAGAAAACAATATTGAATTTGATATGTAGAATCCCTAGATTCTAGAGCTCATGCAAAAAGGAAGAGAGTAAATTTTCTTAGTAAGAGAATGAATGTAAATCAATAAATAAACTGAAACAAAATAAAGCAATAAAAATTATTATCTTAACACACATTGTTCCCATTGTTAAGAAATTATTTCATGCTATACTAACTTTTATGCTTTGAGAACATAAGTATGGATAATACTTTTTTCTTCTTCTTATAACTAAGTATGGATAATAGTTACTACTTACTAACAACAACAACAACAACAATAATAACAATAATGTTAATAATACAATTAAAAAAAAACTGCAACATTGATTAATTATATAAATATAATTGGATGAAATAAAATAATGAGAAAAAACAACCGTTCTAGCATGAAGAGAAATAGGAAAGAATGATTAGTAAGAGGTTTAATTTGAACTTAATTTTGTAAAAAAGAGAAAATGCTAAAAATCCTCGAGATATTTTACAAATATAAGATAAGCATAAAATATAAAAATGAAATGATAAAATAATATAAAAAAGCCACAACAAAAGTGAAAACATGCAAATTTCAACGGTAAGACTTCATGGATTTCTAAAATAGGAATAAAATCATGTAAGTCAAATTTAAATTTTTTGGAAATGGATATAAATTATTTATAATGATAAAAAGAGATAGTAAAGAGATGCCTAATGCATGGAGGAAAAGTATTCTTATACCCATATACAAGAACAAATGAGATATTCAGAACTGTGCGAACTACCGTGGGATTAAATTGATGAGCCATACGATGAAATTATGGGATAGAGTTATTGAGAGAAGACTAAGAAGAACAACAAACGTTTCAGAGAATCAATTTGGTTTCATGCCAGGGAGATCAACCATGGAGGCTATCTTTCTCCTGAGGAGGTTAATGGAACAGTATAGAGAAGGTCAGAGAGATTTACATATGGTGTTTATTGACTTGGAGAAGGCCTATGACCGGGTTTTTAGGGAGATTCTTTGGAGAGTTCTGGAAAAGAAAAGAGTGTGTGTCGCTTATATTGAAGCGATAAAGGATATGTATGATAGAGTCGTGACATCTATAAGGACGACTGGCGGCGAAACTAAGGAGTTTCCTATCACGATTGGTCTTACACCAAGGCTCAGCGTTAAGCCCGTACTTGTTTGCCCTAGTTATGGATGAGATTACAAGACATCCAGGATGAGGTGTCGTGGTGTATGCTATTTGCAGATGACATTGTTTTAGTGGATGAGACGAGAGAAGGAGTGAATGCTAAACTAGAAATGTGGCGGAAAACATTAGAGACAAAAAGGGTTTAGGCTAAGTCGATGCAAAACGGAATATATGGAATGCAAGTTTAGTCAAAGTAGGACACCTGGTAATATAGAAGTAAGTTTGGGCACACAAAAGATTGTAGAGAAAGAAAACTTTAGGTACCTTGGATCTATGGTGCAACAGGATGAAGGGATTGATACTGATGTAAGTCACAGGATTCAGGCTGGGTGGACCAAATGGAGGAGTGCTTTGGGGGTCTTGTGTGATCTGAAAGTTTCCCTCAAGGTTAAAGGAAAGTATTATAAGGTGGCGGTACGACAACGTTGTTATATGGATCAGAGTGTTGGGCAGTAAAGCATAATCATGTCAAGAAGATGGAAGTTGCGGAGATGAGAATGCTAAGATGGATGTGCGGGATCACAAGGAGAGATAGGATTAGGAATGAGGAGATTAGGGGCAAAGTAGGAATAGCACCGATTGGAGATAAAATGAGAGAAAATCGACTGAGATGGTTCGGTCATATTAGAAGGCGTCCAACGGAGGCACCTGTTAAAAGGTGTGAAAGCATGGAGGTTGCCAGGAGTGGGAGAGGGAGAGGGAGACCCAAGAGAAGTTGGAAAGAAACTATTAAACATGACCTTGCCTACATGGATCTAACGGAGGACATGGCCCTAAACTAGATTTGATTGGCGTCGTCAAATCCATATAGCCGACCCCACCTAGTGGGAAAAAGCTTGGTTTGGTTTGGTTTGATAAAAAGAGATAGTAAAATGTAAAGAAAAATCTATGGTTCTTATCAAATGATTTCACTTCTGCAATCAATGATTTATCTAAACATAGATAAATAAATACGGAAAAACTAGGAACCTGCATTTGATTTAAAAAAGAGCAAATGTGCCATGTGGGAGACACAATAATGATCAATTCAGACACTCATACTTTTCCATGTTAATTGACACTCATAATTTATTTGACTGATCTGAGCATTATATATTGTTGGATTAACCGCAATAATATATGCTCTTTCAATATCATTGTACTTTCACCATTTTAAAGAGCAAATATCATTGAACTTTGCGGTCCTAAACTCAAGGCTTAGGATGATATTTGGCTTACCCCCAATCCGCAACATACCCTTCTCAGCCTTCCTAACCATGTACTGTCAGATGGGCCCCATTGAAATGGGGACATACGTTTGTGAAGCAAATCGTTTTGTTTATTCAAAAGCAAACCACTTAAAATCTTAGAGAGACAGCTGTGGAAATTATGAAAGTCATATTTTTTATTCCTTTGATCTCCTTTTTGGTGAAATGCAAACCAATCCTCATTTACATCACACCCTATTTTCACTTGGCCAGATTTCACTCCAAGCCAATTTTGGTCTGCCAACATATTGATCAAGTGATTTTTACCCCCTTTCACATATTTTTATCACGTCTTTTTATGTGATCAATCTGACACTTGACCTTTTACCCCAAAAAATCTGACATTTGACCAACTTTGGTTGGAGTGAAATTTGTCCCTATGCTGAAACATGGCAGAAAATTC
This sequence comes from Litsea cubeba, assembly GCA_012931725.1. Taxonomy (NCBI): domain Eukaryota; kingdom Viridiplantae; phylum Streptophyta; class Magnoliopsida; order Laurales; family Lauraceae; genus Litsea; species Litsea cubeba. Next base: position 56,813,576 of record CM022953.1, read on the forward strand.
TGAACAGTGAAGATCTCGTATGTGGACCCCATTGATGTGTATATAGCCTTAGATATTAGTTCATATGGATCTAGACTTTTAGAATGCTTGCTTCTTTTTTAATGAAAGTAACCATTAAAAAAAAAGAATTCCTTTTTGAATGTCTAGAAATGAATTTGAAGAGAAGAAATGAAGCTCTGATCAATAGTGTTTAAATAGGTAACAAGGATATTTTTTTCTGTAACAAATCCCATAATCAAATGTCATTAACGCCTTGATATTGTATTGTATGCATAATAGATAGTGTCAGGGTTTGACACGCCTATAAATCCACTTGCAAGGCCCACTCATGAAATCCAAACTGCTGATCATTACATTTATTACACCCTGCATTGGAATTTGACCAGATTCCCATCAGATTGATCAAGTGATTTCACTCTCTTCATTTTGTGTAATTTTATCTTGTGTTTTATAAGATCAACTGAAATTGGATCAAAATAAATTGGAGCAAAATTTGCATACATAGGGGAGAAATGATGGCCGATTTAGGTTTCAAATGTGGACTCCACTGGTGTACCTGTGGACATGGGCTTTAGATAATTGACTCATATCAGACTCCCATTTAAAAAATCCAGAAAAAATGCAGTGACGAGAATAATAAAGATCTGATCACTAGGAATTTAAATGGTTGGAAGAGTATTTTGTCCATGTGATAAACTACCAAAATCAACCACTTCATCAAGGTCTTGGCATAATAGACATCATAGATCTTCTTTTTTTTTTTTTTTATTGTAGTAAATAGTTGTTTTGTTTCTGTGCTTTTTTTTTTTTTTTTGCAGGAAATAGCCGTTCAAGATCCCCTGGGAAAAGGAGGTAAACCTGAATTCTTGTTAAATCATGCTAACTTCAGCATTTTAACCTATTTTCTTTTAATGGTCACCTTTTTTTCTTCTTAAAAAGATGAGAAGTTTGCATTTTGCAAACTCTTAGATGTTCTTCTTTTAATTTGTAAATTGTGTACCAGATAATTTTGCATCATATCTTTACCTCTACTATTATGCTCTTGTTAGAACTGAATTGAATTGTGCACAACCCTGCTGTTATTGAATAGTTAGGAATCAATGATACAAGCCTAGCATCGTTGTTCTACTCATGAGTTTGTATCTTTTAGGGTAGTCTGTTTTTAACAGATGAGACATGTAAATCAAATTTACATATGTTACATGCACATGTAAAATTTACATACATTAAGTTTTAAACACCTTTTTTTTAATAGAAATTAAGGATCTAATAATGTATGGTTGCAGGGAGAGGAAGAGGAAGTCAGAGTCCCTCAGTTTCTATACAATTTATGGTCTCTATGATACCATAACTTTTTCTAAGAGGAAACAGTGGCTCCCAAACACACTGAATGGTTTGGATCATGAATTGTGGGGGCCCCCAAGACTGGAAAAAATGGAAAAGTGGGATTAGGCTATCTTTGCATCACATTTCTCAAAATATGTGATGATGTATGATACTTCACACCTTTGGGTTTATTTGTACTATGAGAATGCTTAATGGTTTGGATCGTGATTTGGGGTCTTAAAGTAGTGTAGAAAAATCGGAAAAAGGGGATTCACTGTTTTGTGTTTTTCACATATTTTTCAAAATCTGTTAGGATCTAAGATTTGAAATTTCACGACTTGGTTCGGCCATGTTAGAAGGTGTCCAACGGAGGCACCTGTTAAAAGGTGTGAAAGCATGGAGATTGCCAGGAGTAGGAGAGGGAAAGGGAGACCCAAGAGAAGTTGGAAAGAAACTATTAAACATGACCTTGCCTACATGGATCTAACGGAGGACATGGCCCTAAATAGATTTGATTGGTGTCGTCAAATCCATATAGCCGACCCCTCCTAGTGGGAAAATGCTTGGTTTGGTTTGGTTTGGTTTTGGTGTTCACCAACTACATGAAAATGTTGAGCTTTCAGGGCCATAAAAGAAATAGTAGAAAAATGGGTTTAGGCTATTTTTTTTCGTTTTTCACATATTTTTCAAAGTCCATGAAGATTTATGAATTGGGAATCTCACATCATGGGGTTATCAATTCTCTGAGGATTTTGAAAGGTTTGGATCATGAATTGGCAGCCCACAATAGTGCAAGATATATTAAAAAAAATGATATTAGGCTATTTTTGTTTTTCACCAAAGTTAAAAAGTGGGGTGACTCGAACTCGTGCCAGTTTGATGGTAGCACTAAAAAGACCATGTTGGTGCCTTTTTAGGTGTGCAATCAAAACATATCACCTATGCAAATCATTTTTATAGGGGGAAGGTGAAAAATCTTAGATGAAAATGGACACGTTTATACATCATTCTTCAAAGCTTTCATTCTTTTGTATATGTGAATCTTGTTAAATGAACATACCTATGTGATTTTATTACACGAGTGGTGATTACACATGTTAAATGTTGCAAATAAATAACGCCTTATGTTGTATGTAGTTAGGTGAGTATATATAGAGGAGTGTTAGAGAAAAAACGCTGTCCCAGTAGAGCTTACTATGATGCATGATAGTCATGGAATGTTGTTGGATGGAAAGATCTAGATATAAGACCTACCTATGTACAAAATTTTGACTCCATTAGATCTTCCTATTGATTGGCCAGGGAACAAGGGGTACAGTTATTGCCCTATTTTTCTATGATTAGCCGTAACTCTTGTTTAACCGAGATTCGATCAAGATGTTCAGGATTATAGGTCAATTGCTGGTAGTTATAAAAATAAAGGTCAACTGCTGGTGACCATTAGGGTTCATTAGAATGGTGAACACAAGTAATGCTAGATTGATTTCTGATTTCATCCTTTAGTAACAGTTAGATATGGTTGGATCAGTTTATGAATTTCTAGGATCATTTCCACCATACTAGTCCTTCACAATCTCAACTAATGCATAGACACTTCCACATGATTCAACCATATTGTCCTTGTCAACAACACACGTTCGATCCTTAAATCCTTGGTATATAAAGGTCACAGCGCACTGCTGAACCTTGTTTGGCATGTTTACCATTCGGCTAATCCCAAAATCACCCCTTACATCGTGTGGTTAAGGAATGTCAACCCATATCCATGATGGTATTTATGTAGTACTTTGTCAAGGTTATACTACACCTTACCATACCCAATTTAAGTGTCGATATGGTTATACAAACCCATACATCAGCTGGCTTAAACCTGGGCTACATTGGGTTTAGCCAAGTCCTACACACCCCTCTTTGTACACTTTTCAGCTAAGGGCTGCTAAACAGTCCCTTAATTGGCTTGAAATCCCAGTAAGGTTTATTTGGATACAACTCAATCACCAACTATAACTGGAAGGATCTACACCTCATCCCTATGGTCTGGTAGAGTCATTCACAAATACCAATACAAACCAGAATGTGAACCAACCACTAATTGTTACCAGCTGAATGCAATCAATCTCAATTCTACATTAGGAATTTCATCATACACCTTATGTGCACCGTGTGTTAATCAATTTAAAATCACAAAGGACTATTAACTATAAATAGAATCCATTGAAACAACTCAACACTAGAATACATATATGTTGAAACAAAACCCAAGGTTACCATGCGTATGGTCAAACAACCCTAGTTCAGCCCCCAAACAGGTACTGCCCATCTGGTATTAGTCAGGGACCTTGTGGCAATGCCTAAATAGCCCCTTTATATTTCCAGGTTTGTAGAATTATGTCTCTTCCTGGCCATGTGATGTGAGTTCATGGGTTTCCACTAATAAGATATCAAAATAGGGTGAAATCTAGTTCCAATTCAAACCTACAATCATCATCAGATTTGCAACATCCTAGAACCCAATTTTTGGAACATCAAGAACTTTTAGATTAGGATAAAATATCAGAAAATAACAAAACCTAGAATGTTTTCATGTCAAAATTAGGGGTGCACATGGGCGGTTCGGATCGGTTTAGAGGGGAAACCATCAACCAAACCAAACCCATTGGTTTTCTATTTTCTCAGACCGAACCGAACCGAACATGTGCTCAAACTGAACCGTTTTTTTTTTTTTTTTCACAAAAAAATGGCAGTTCAATTGGTGAGAGACGCTGGACTTCCAAGTAATGGAGTGAGGGTTTGAGTCTTCTACAAGTAAAATTTTCATATTTGTTTATATATTTTATAAAAAATATATATTATATAATTGGTAATTGGTTCGGTTCGGTTTGAGCGGTTTAACCGCACCTTCCAACCGAAAACCGAACCGAACTAAACGGTTTGAAGGATATCCGAACCTTGACTGAACTGATCTACTACAGGCGGTTCAGATCGGTCCGGATCGGTTTAGCGGTATTTTTGTGCACTTCTAGTCAAAATCCCCCAAATCAAAACTGAAGAAAGGTGCTAGAGATTCAATTTCATGGAAACAAGAAGAGAATCATTTGGTAAGCCAAGAGAGAGCTTCTTCTTTGTTGAGGATCGCTGTCTTCTTCCTCCCTCTCCTTCTAGTTTTCTCCTTTTTAGCTTCTAGTTCAGTGGATAAGATGAATAGGGGGGTTTAGGAGAAGAGTTTGAGAGAGTGGGAAAATCGAGGGAGGGAGGGAGGGAGGGAGGGAGTAGTGAGGGGAGAATAGAGTCGCACGGCCGACCTTGTATTAATTGAGTGTGTGTCATCTCTTTGAGTTGTAATACAACTCTTAGATCTAATTCAATATGGCTGCTAATGTTGAATCCAGTCCATTGGTTTGGAGTTCTAATTCTATTCAAAGTCTTCCTCCTAATTTCGTGGGGTCCTATAAAGTTTCAGTTAAAAGGAGGAAAAATTCAAGTAAATGTTATAGATTTAGAGAAATCCTTTGATAGGTTGTGAGAACGGTTTTAAAGCTTGGCCGGGTCCAAGTTAAATTTTGACATAGTACCTAGTGAGCTGCTTACGGTCAACCGATTTTCACATGTATCTGTCAGGCCTTGGTGTGACTTTGTTGAGTTGTAGTGATCATTTTGTCGGTGACCACAATCGAGAATCAAGCTGGGTTAGTTAATTTGGTGGACATTGATGAAAACCTGCAGTTGTGTATCATGTCACGGAACAGTGTGAGGATTGTGTGTGGGACTCCTGAGTTCCCATTTGGAGTTGGATTACAATCTAGTTTGCTTTGGACCCCACTTTTTTATTTGCTTTGTTAGGGGCAACTGAACGACATATATCTAAGATGGAGTTTCTTGGCTTTGTCGCTCACAGGCAACGTGTTACTCATTAATCAGACTAGAAAGAAAAAATAACAATGAGCTAGAATTTTGGAGAATTTTTTTTGAGTCAAATGAAAAACTAGCAAGTCAAAGACATTGTATAGAATGCAATTTTATGGATATGAAAGTTGGGAAGATGAGTTAGTAAAACTTTTTAGGAATTTGACTGCATATCTATGAAGGTTTGCTTCTATCTATCCTACAATCACATCAAATGTAGAATCTGTACTAATACAAGATTTTTTTGGGTTAAGGTTCTTGGTTATTGGCATCCAGGGGCGGACCCAGGTATAGTATTTTGGGGGCGCTTGCCCCCGGCGGACCTCGAAAAAGCCCAAAACATGCCAGCCAAAACATGGAGAAAAGACGATGCGCGATGCCACCTTCAGAAATAAGCCATCGCCCCTCAAATGACAAATTTAGTATTATGACCATTGTCTGCCCCCTCAAAAATAATAATAATAATAAAAAAATCCTTGGCCCGCCACTGAATGGCATATTTACTGTTGAATTGCAATTGGTGGCTGATGGAATAAGGATCTGATGATGCTGGTTGTAGAATTGCAATTCTTATGCTAATTCTCATTTCTGTGGTTCTCTGCATTTTATAGTTTGATCATTACAATTTGATATTTTCATGATCTTGTATCGTTCACTCTCCAGTGAGAGAAGACATCGGAGGAAGCAGCATTTAAATGGACAAAGTGATGTATCTGGAAGTCTGAAGAACTCAGATGGTGCTGATGATCATATAAAAGAAGGGAAGGTCTCATCTTACGATGAAAAAGATGTTCTTGAAGAGCAGGTTCAATTTAATTTTATCCTTTCGGTTGCCATGTCTAGTATTTGAGCCTGTAGAACAAGATTAGTCTCTTTATTCTTATCTAGAAAGATGTTTCTGAATGATCATAGTGTATTTCTCTTACATGAATTGCAATTTGACATGAAAACTCAAAGCAGTTAAAGCAAGCGCAATTGGATATCGACATGCTTGATGACCATAAGAGTCAACTAGAGGTGGGTGCTAGATTATTTCCTTCCCTGCTCAATGTTTTCAGCAAGCTGTGAAGGTTGATTGACCTAACAAAAGTTTTAGGTTACTTTGTTCAATTATTATCGGGGAACTTAGATTGTGGTAGTTCTCTTTGAGAAAGCATTCCAGTCTTTGCATTTTTTTTTCCGTTTATTGTCTTTTGTTTTGAGTTGAATATACAGCTCAATTAAGCATTGGTGATCTTTTGTCTCTTTTAAATATTGTTGTATTATTTGGTGTTTTTCATCATGACATTCTTGTTTTTTTATGAGTTCAATTCAATTGCTTCACCAGGGTTTTCATAGTTTTAATGGAACTGAACAATTGCATAATCTTATTCAAGATATCATTTTCACATTTTTTGGTTGCTCATTCAACTAGTCCTTTTTTTAATTGCTTACAGCTTTAAAATATAAGGTGGAAATATCATATCCAGTTGACTTCAGAGGGAGGAATTGTCATGAGAAAATATGTGGGTATTTTTTGTGGAGCAAGAAAGAGAGAAATGGAGTACAGAGATGGAAGTTCATAGAAAGTGCTAGTACTAAATGTTTAATGGACAGGAACTGCAGAACCAGTTCTACTTTAATCATATTGTTAAATTTTGTAGCGACAATTATATCTGCTCCGTAATTGGGTGGAGGGAGGTTATTTATAGTGACAACATGTTGAGTTAAGAGGTCTAGTATTTCATAAATGTGGATTTACCAGCATTGTATCTTGCCACCCAAAGATTATATTGTTATCAGCGCTCAGCCAATAGATGATAGCAAGGGAAGTTTTGATCTTAATAGCACATCTGAAGAGATGGAATAATGGAACGATCCATAAATTTCATTAGGTATTTCAAGGCTGCGGTAAAATGGAGTAAAATCTTCAAATCAGATGCCCCAATGCCACCTGCTCTCAGATTCCCTTTAGAAGGCAGTACCATGGCGCAAGAAAGTGACCGATTCTATATGTATCACCCAATCCCATGATTTTTTTATTTATAATATTGGCATTCACATGTGTATGGGTGCGTATTGGCTGACTGCTGACATGCATCCGTCCCACTTAAATGACATGCATGATTTGCTTTTTGAGAACTAAAAAACCTTTTTTGCTCTTAGTTTTCAACTTAAGAGCTGTTAAGAAGAATTCTTCATCCATTTAGTGGAGTCATAAAAAAAAACTCTCCAAATCGATGGATTGAAGACAATACACCAGGATATGGACACCAATAACCCTATATTATTATAAAAATAAATAAATAATAATAATAATTTAATTTTTCTGCTAAAGGACGATACTCTATTAAGCCCGAGGATCATAGGGAAAGCCTGAAGTACTGTAAGAGCTAAAACTTTGATCCAAAACAATAACAATCACAAAACAAAAGAAACCATCCCAATGCTACTAACTGTTCCAACAATCGAGGCCCTGATTATCCAATCCACGACTGCTGCTTGATCCATCTTCCATCAATGCTTGTTCTTGATCTTGTTACACCATGCTACCGTATCTTCCATCTGTTGATCACCGCTCCCAATCATGCTTCCTGTGTTTATATGCTGTACCCTCAACATTTTCATCCATTATATACTCCATAAGGGAGATGAAAACCTTTAAAAAGTGTGTGATTAGGGGATAAAATTTCGGTAGAGTGGCCACAATGTTAGTAGTCTTACAGAACTGTATATTCAGACCCACCAAATTACCCGCACTTGATTTAACAGCCTTAAGGAGTCTTAACCATAGATTCTTTTGAGATTCAATCCAATGGTGAGTGAAGGTTCAGTGAGTGTAAAATTAGGCCTGCTGCCAGATCATTGGATGAAAAGATTGCCAAAGGGGCTTTACTGATCAAAGATGCGGTCGCCCCCATAGAGTTGGACACTTGGACTGCACATGCAGTCTGCTCTCTGAAGGTGATTTTCCTTGCAATAATTCATGAATGATTATACTATGTGATAAATTACTTTTTAGAATTTATTAATGCATAATAGTGATCAAATTTGGTTCAACTTCTTGACCACCAACATTTTATGAGGTTTTAACTTAATATAATCGAACAACATGAATAGAAGTGAACGAATACATCAGTAGTATTATTATTTGAAAATCATACGACCATATGAGACTTGTCAATGAAGGGTTCTATGCGCCCATTTATTTTAGTTACTAATGAAAATAAACGACGACTACAACATTTTTCAATATTTTGGAAACTTTGTTTTTTTTTTTTTTTGGCCTCATTTTATATTGATGCCAATACCTGATTGTATTGCCGCAACTGATAAGAATCATCTGATGCGGGCAATACATGTCATTTTGGAGTGCAGCTGATATGCCCAACAACCACTTTTTTGATCCTTGCACAGTACGCCCCTCCAGAAGTAAGTTGTCCCATTCTTTTGTAGAGGAGCCAAATTTTGTCGTGCCGTGATTAATTTTCCTACCCATTAAAATTCTTGCTTAAGGTTACATATGGGAGTTTACATTGGGCTGGTTTCACTGTTGTGGGCATCTTCCTCAATCCCTACCGGCCTTGTTTGAATATTGGAAAATGGGAATGGGGTCAAAAAGAGGAAAGACGATGTGGAATATTTCGTTCTTGGCGGTTTTGTGGTGCATATGGAAAGAAAGAAACAAAAGATGCTTTGAAGGATTATCTTCTACTGATAATCAACTAGGAGAGAGAATTAAACATTTGGTCGCTATTTGGGCTTTCTTCATTAACACTCTTCAAAGGTATTGCAGCAAATACTATCTTTCAAAATTGGACGGAAATATCATTCTCACATCCACATAAACCCTGTATAATCTACAAATGACTCCTCCAGCAAATGGTGCATTGAAACTGAACTTTGACGGAAGTGCAATAGGGAATCCAGGAATGGCGGGTATAGGGGGGGTAATTGGCAAAGATCAAGGAGTCACCCTGTTATCATACTCAGGTCCAGCTGGTCTATGCTCATGTAACAAAGCTGAGATATTATCTCTAAAAATCGGATTACGAGAAGCAGTGAGATTCAATCATCAGTTGTTGATTGTGGAAGGGGATTCTTCATGCGCGATAAAGTGGGCTTCTCAAGCTTCTATGGCTCCTTGGTACCTTACAGATGTAGTAGAAGAGGTGGCAGAGATTGCTAAGAATATCAACATTTCATATAACCTCATTAAGTGCTCTGCAAACTCGTAAGCGGACAGACTAGCCAAAGAGGGAGTATCCAGACCGTCTTTGTGTATTGTAGCTGACTGATAATATTTTTTGCCTTTAGGTTCAAGCCTGATTCTTTTGGGGTGGACAACCCTTTCCTTTTGGGGATTTTGGATTTTGCCCTGGGGTTTTTTGGGGCTTTTTGGTTATCAGTATACTACCCTTAAACTGTAAAGTTCCATAGTGAAATGAAATGAATTCAGTCATCCTTTCAAAAAAAAAAAAAAAAAAGTCTTGCTTAAGGTCTTCTGCCGCCTTTTTTTTTTTTCCGGTGCAATGGAATGTGATGCAGTATGGGTCTAGAAGAATCTAAATTGCACCCCAAACATCAAGAAATGAGAAAAACATATAGTTCTGCTAAACTGAAATTGCACCCCAAACGGCGAGAGCTGCAAGAAATATATAGTTGGCTGTTGAACTGAATTTCTTGAGTGGGTTAACCTTTGACCCATTTGAAGGCATATTATTGTTTGTACATCTGCATTTAAACTCATAGATATTATTTGGAAGTTAGGGGGTGCTGTACTTGTGCATATTCTCTCGTCAGATGGTAATAGACTTGTCTTTGTTTCTCACTAGGAACTCCAAATCTGTTTTGGGAGTTTTTTTTACCAAATCTATGCATTTGTGTTTCAGTGGTTCGTTCTCTGACAGTGTGCTATTTGCACACTTTTCAAGCTTTACCAAATCTTGCTTTTCTCCAAGTTCGAGTCGCTTTGTTAAACTATATTTCCCATAAAACTTGCTGCATCTGATACATATTGGCATGTTTCAACATTGGGGTAATCAGTAACTAAATCATCTCTTTATGGACTTATGGAGGGAATTAGAGAACGTATTGGAGAGGGGGTGGCAAAGATGTAGAAGCAGGGTGATTGCCATTGTATTTATATTGTATCATAGTAGTAGACAGATCAAATATATTTCTATTTGCTAAAATTTTTTAGTGATTTTAATCATAATTTTGTATAGAAGTGTTCATGTCTCTGTTTCTAATAGAATTTTTAATTTAAACATATTATCAAATCCTCTATTCCCTTTTTTTGTTTTGAGGTTTCCCGAATCCAAACAGTTCAACTTAGAGGACGTGTTAAGATGATGACTGAGTTGATCATCTATACCAATACTCAAAACCTTGGTCAAAGCTTGATACTAATGCTCCACTGCTTGATGCTGCATGGCCACACACACACATGGGGTGATCTCCTGGGTGATGTTGCTCTTGAAGTGATGTAGCCCCTGCTCTTGGGCCCCTTCGTGTTGCCACTTCCTTCTCTAACATGAAAGATCTTTCCCTATATGGCCAGGGGATCCACTTTGGGCATTGTGTGGACTAGCCTCATCTTTGGACCTGATATCAATGGAGTTTTTTGACGGTTGATCTTGCATGGCCTATATCTCAATCATGATAAATCTGTTGGATTGAAAATGCATGCCTCCTATTTAAACCTGCATCACTTTGTTGGTATTGGTCGCGGCCCCCAAGGTGGGCCTCTCCGAGCTTCTCGCTCGTTATCTCCATGGGCAAGACTGTCCAGGGTGTCACAGCCATATTTATTAAGCCATACAAAAAGAGCCATGGCTTCTCATTGCGACAGTATTATTGGATGATATCATAATAAATGCATGTTTTGCAATTGGCATCGTTTTGTTAGTGAAAAATTGTGTTCTTGAGTGTATCTCTACCATGAAATAAACATCTGGTTCTAGATAAAATTTATGTGCTCTAAACGCTTATTTTTATAAAAAGAATAGATATCTAATAAATGATCATAGGATTCCTATAGTTCGATAGGAAAGTGTTGTTTTAGATGTATGTGCTTGTTAATGGTACATTATGCAAATTTTGAGCATGGGATGTCTCTGACTCTTGCTATATTGTTGTGCATCTATTTTCTCACTTCCTTTTTCTCTGGCATTACTGATGTCTTCTCTCTCTCTCTCTCATTGTTATATTGATCATCATTATATTAAGGTGGCCTTCGAGGAGAAAGTGCAAGAAGCAGACGGTCTTGCTACCAGAATTCGGGAGCTTGAAACCCAATTGAGCAAAGAGGAAGAAGACTGTAAAAGGTGTCAATTAACATAATTATGCAATTGTCCTATTCTCTTTGCTTAAGAAAAATTATAATATCCATTGGCATGTTTTCTTCAGGATCCTATCAAAGATTAAGAAGTTCATTAAAGCACATAACCGTCATGTCCGAGCGCAAGAAGAGCTCAAAAAGTAAGTCTCTGTTCTTCAATTTCAGTTGCACCTTTTCCTGAATGTATCTGTTACTGGAAAAAAAGAGGAGAAATCATCATTTATACCTATGAAACATAGATGCTTGATGGCTGGTATTTTGGCATTGACGTCCTACAATATTTATACTGGTTAGTTGTGGAGCTGCATATGATTCTTCTATAATAAATATGGTTTAATTTTTTTTCCAAAGAACTAAAATATAATTCTTATGATTTATCCATCATACTAGGTTTTCTTAATTCAAACTCAATAATTTTCTCTTATGTTTTCTTGTAGCTTCTAAGAAATATGTCTAATAAATGTAATAAGAAAGTCTAGGAAAACTGAGACTTCTTACATATAAGTATGCTAGTCGGGATGTCAAACGGGACAAGACGGGCCGGCATGGCCCGCCAGGGATTTATCCTGGCCCAGCACGGCCTGCCACGGGCTGTGCTGGGCATGCCTCTTTAATTTTTTTTGTCCGATTAATTTTTTTTTTCGCTTTTTCGGTATTAAAATTAAAAATTAAAACACAAGCACGGAGAATGACATATATTTAAGTGGTTTGGTCAAACTCGACCTACTCCACTGAGAAGAGAACCATTTGAATCTTAACTTCTTGAAGGTTTGTAAATAGGATTACCTTCAAAACCTTGCATTCTTTTTAGGGAATAAAAATAAAAAAGAATAAAAAACTTGTATATTTACAAATTACAATGAACGAAAAGTAAAAATCAGATGTGTAGTCCACTAATGTATTTTGCTGGATCATTTGAAGGCCCCTTTAATCTTATCTCTTGATGACTTAATCTTTGGTCCTCCAAAAGCTTCTTAGAGAGTGAAATAGTTGAATGCTTTGAGAGAGAGTGAGAGAGTTGTATAAATTGGTGAGAAATGAGAATGGGAGGGTTAGTGTATTTATAGACTTTATAAAATTTAAAAGGACACAAAATACCCCTTATATGACCGTTTTATGGTTGTTTTTTTTTTTTTTTTTTTTTTGGGGGGGGGGGGGGGGGGGGTTGTTAAAATGGACAATTTTAAAAAACTAGCTGTTTTTGAGCGGGCCGTGCCAGTTCCCTCGGCCCAGCATGGGCCGTGCCTGTGGGTTGTGCCGTTGATCGGGCCGTTGACTAGCTGGGCCGGGCCGGCGGCCCATTTGACATCTCTAATGCTAGTTAGAATCTTTCATTGGCTTAGATGGTAGATATTTATAATGTTTCAAGAACAAGTCATAAAATTAATTGGAGCTTACCCATGTAACATTGGATTTTGGAAAATAGTGACTTGTATTCCCATTTCCCTATTTCTTTGTATCATATCTGTATCTGCATCTCATATTGTTTAACTGCTATAATTTTTTGTTTGGCTTCTGGTTCCTCTTAGATTTGCTGGAAGTTATCTTGGGCCTTGTTTTAAGGTTATTCATTCATTTTTAATGAACTAAATCACACAGAGCACAAAATCGACTTCAAAGGTTAGGTGATCAGCTCTGTTCCGATATGCCAAGACTGGGAGCAACTGAAGAAGATTCAAGCATAAATATTGTTAGCGATGGAGAGACCAATGGTGATTACCAAATGAGTCCAAGGAATGAGCTGAAGAATCAAATGTCTCCCAGCAAGAAAAGGATGCGAGCTAGCCATGGAATTAGTGAAGAAACAAAACCAGGTATTCTTGAGAATCTTTTTTCTAATTCCACAGGCAGGAATTTTTTAATACAATAACCTCTTAATGTGAATACTTAGGAAGTCTTGCTTTGACTATATGCACAAGGTAATGAGTATAGTTTTAACTTTGGTTGACATAAGTTTCAATGCACCCCTCCCATTGGGACCAATCTGGATGCTTGCCTTATGGGTTCCAACTGTGTGCATGCGAAAAAATCACTCTAATTAGGTGATCCTAAACTTGAATTTAGATCCTCAAAGTTTGATGGTTCTTTAAATGTGGTCTCCTTTTTTTTACCATTCAATCTGACTCTGGATAATAGACATGATGGTATTAAATTGGGGTCTGGGGTCTAGGCTTGCGAGGGCATGCATTTATTGTAGGTAGGCGACATATTTCAAATTAAAAGTGCAGTGCATTAAAGCTAGAGTGGCTAGTTATAGAGACAAACGCACACAGGCACTTGGGACTAAAATGGGCAAGAGCCCATGTGGGGCGCACGTATGATCCCACGACCTCTTAACAGCCAATACAAGCTTACTAACCCTTAACACCCACTACCACCCTATGTAGTGGCACCAAACCGAATTTTGACACTCATGTCGGCTGAATTTACTGTTAGTTTTGGCCCCAAACAAGTTTTAGCGCTTTTTCTCCCTTGATCTTTAAGCTTCTATATCTCCAGTGTAGATCTCCACTAGATATACATCAGCCTATCATGCATAACCTTTCTTCCCACCTCTTATTCCCCAGAATAGCTGACTACATGCCCTATCCATGCATAAACCTTTCTATCCCCCATCCCCTTCTATTCTCTCCTAGATGGGCCCATATGATATGACTCTTGCCCACTGTCACCTGGTGCAGCTGTCACCTATACTAATCTTTCAGGTGTTGTAAATGAACTTGTACATGCACCTAAATTATTGGATGAGCTATGTAGCTCATGATCTCAGCATGAGCTACAATCTGTGGAAGCTACTCCATCTCATAACCCCTACACCCTCAAATTTGCAACAGATCCAATTTGACATTCATTTAGACTACATCCACCATTTGATTTATTTTTAAAATTTTTCATTGTTTTTATACTCACTGTATACTATAGTCAAACAGGCTGGTTTTTGGTCCACACCTTATCTAGGCATAAAGCTTTTCATCCCCCCATACTTGATTGGCATGTACCCAAGTGGTCCCCATTTTGCCTTGAAATTTCTAAAGTTAATGCACTAAGCCTACCTACAAGAAATCTAACCTGCTCATACTATGTGCTTACGCCCTCCCCCTCTTTTCCAAAATTAACACAGAAATTTCAAATTTCACTCCAATCACAGTGCACTTGGCTTTTGCTTTTGGATTGATTACATGTGAATTGTTATTTATTCCATTGACTCAATCTTGTGCCATGTGATGAATCCAATGATGTTTTCACTCCATTTGAAGTGAATTTCCGTTAAGGTGCCTATGTATTTATGGTTGTGTTATATGAGTAACTTTGATTCATGAATAGTGGCCCAATATGTCGGTTTTGAAAAAGTGAAGTGCAAGCTATATGGACACATGTTTTTGTGCATTTGGAATATATTTTGCTGTGACGTACCTGTCCTGTCGTGCCTTTTGTCCTTCTCATGTGCAAAGATATAAATATGGATATTTTATATAGATACAGATACAGATATATGTATGTAATTAAACAAGAGTTGTGATGACCCAATCAGGTTGGTTTTTCCCCAAAATCTGATCAATAATGAGGTCTTTCTATCACCGCCATTATCCAATGACTGGCATACACCAAGTGGGGTGTACAAGGATCCAAGACCTTTTCCTCTCATGCAAGCCGTGAGAGGTACCGCTCTATAGAAAATTTCTGATGCATACATACATTAATTACATACATATCTGTATTTATATCTATATAGTATCCATATTTATCTCCTGGGAGATGTTGTCCTTGAGGCGACAACTTTGTGGGGTTATGATTCACCCCCCACTCTCCATGAAAGATCTCCTCTTGTAGGGCCAGGAAACAAAAATATACTGCAACTTCAACACTGTTATTATAAACATATTTAACTATCCACACATATCGATTATGATATATTAATGTCATGATTTTCTTCGTTCATTGCATTATAGACTTATTTGTCATTGTATTTAAGCTGCTATGGATGGAAAATAGACAGATTATGAATTGTTGTTTTTTTTTCATTTTCTTTTTAGTTTTAATTATATTTTTAATTTTTATTAGAAAAATAAAAACCCCTACGATTCACAAGATGACGTGATTCATTGGTATGAATGACGTGCAATATGATTCCGACTTTCAGACAAAATGCATGCAATTATTTTATAGACTTTATATAAAATAATACAAGAAGGCCCATGCTCTTTTTTCTTTTCTTTCCTTCTTTAAAAAAATAATATAAAAGTATCAGCCAAAATGGACTGAAAGTTCGAAACGGACCAAAATTGTTTGAAACAGACAACAATGTGAAACAATTTCTTTTTTATTTTATTTATAAATACGGGTTAATCATTTTGGCCATTTCCGACCAAAATTGACTACTATCGTCATATCTGTTGAATAGTGAAATCAGCACCTGCGCACATAGTTATAAGAATCCTACTATTTGTATCCCGAATCCTGATTCGTATCCCAAATCCTAATCCCATTTACAGATGAATATTATGATTCATTTGTGAATCTTACGATTCAATATTCATTTCATCGAATCTTACGATTCAAGCGATTTGGTTGAGCGAGAATAGCTACAAGCGATAAGTTAATATTAACAATCTTTATCTTTTTTCTTTCTTTCTTTTTAGTGTGTTTACTTTTAAAAGGTTATTTAGTAGTTAACGAAATCTCTTAAGAATTTTTGCAGCTTTGGAGAGGTTTTTTCTTTTTTTTTTTTTTAAAAAAAAAAGCCTTTGGAGAGGTTTTAGATATGAATAAAGAACATGCATTTAATTAAAGCGTTTGATTGTACATATGGTGCTTGTCTGTATCTTCTTTTTTTTCAATCTTTTATTTTATTTTATTTATTTTAATGAACATTTCTTAACTTTAAAGAGAGATCCTACTTTGTAAGATTGATTGTTTGGATTTTGTTTTTACTTTTATATTTTGATTTAAAGATAACAAAACATAAATGGGAGCGCTACATAGCGCCCGAGCATTTTATTAGGAGAAAACGCCCCCTCCTAGTTGGGCCCACTGGGATGCATGATGATCATGGAAGTCCATTGGATGGAAAGATCCATATTAGGCCTACCTATATGCAAAATCTTGAGTTCATAAGATCATCCTAACCTTTTGATCCATGGCCCTAAGATTTAATGGTTTAGAGGCATCATTTTATAATGATTTCAATCCAACGGTGAAAAAAAGTTGGATGAGTGTCAAACTTGGACTTGTGACTATTCATAGGGGGTAGTGTGTGAGAAAAGATTAGATTGACTCAACATGGGCCCCATGACCAAAAATAAGGGGCGGAAAAAGGGGTGTTTTTAAAGTGGGCCATTTTTTTATTATTCAAAAATTAAAGTGGGGCGTTTTTTAGAATTTCCCAACATGAATATATATATTAATACCTTAAACTTATTTAACTATTTACACATCATTTATTATATATTAATATATATCATGATGTTCTTGATATAATTGTATGATAGACTTATTTTTCATTGTATTTATACTGCTATAAATGGGAAAAAGGGATGGTTATGAATAACTACTTTTTTATTTTTCCGTTTAATTTTTAATTATTATTTATTTTTATTAGAAAAATAAAAAAATCCTAAGATTTATGATTCGATTCATGGGTAATGAATGATTTGCGATACGATTTCGATTTTCAAAACTATGCCCGTGCACACATACAAAGCTTGCACCAATAATCATTTGGTGCTGCTCCCAAACCCCTAGGTGGCCCCATAGACTTCTCGCTCATGATCTCCATGGGCGATATTCCTTGGGAGATCCCAACCAACGCACCCTGCACACACTACCCAAGTCTCCCTCCAACAAAGAAAGAATAGGGTATTGATCCCTGTAGAAGGGGAGATGCCTTACCACTAATCTATCAGTGGGTTGGTGATGCGGATGGCCATAATGTGCTCTAAAATTATATAGTATGACAGACAATTGCCTACATGGAGGATTATCAAACACATGGGGTCCGAACCCCATGTGTGAGATGCCCCAATGTGTTTAAGGACCCAAACTGCCCCCAGTAAGTACTGAAAATTGCAATTTCAGGGACTGTTTTGACAAAGTGGAACACCACGGGGTTTTTGGCAGGGAACAAACTGGGCAGAAATATGACAATTGAATTGGGTTTTTGGCCTAATTACTAATTAGACCCAAACCCAGTTGGGTCCAGCATCCACTGGGTTGCCATGGTGGGCTACAAAATGGCAGGGCCCACAACCATAGACATCCAGAAATGTCTGGCTGTTGCATTCAGTTTGGAAAGCTGATTTGGTTGACTTTTTCTTCCTTATTAGTCCTCTAATTAGATCAATCAGACATCTAAGAAGATAGAAATTATTGTAGCAAGATTGGATTGAAAGTTGTGAGAGATTTCTCTATTGAAATAAATCCTTAGGATCATATATACAGTTGATTGTAGCTTGGGTTGACAGTCGACAGTTATATTATTCTGAATAAAGGTTCTGTGAAACCTCTATTATTGCTTCTTCTCCGTGTCTGTCTTCTCTATTTTTGCTTCTTCTCCACATCTTTCTTCTTTCTCCATATTGTAAGTTGATAGAGTGGTTATTGTGTGATTTTGATGTCCACAAGTCCAATGTTGTCACGTTAAGGAAGGGTGCAGTCAATTAATCTGCAGTTACAGTAGATTTACTGCAATTGGGTTACAGTCTACGGGCTTCTTTAACACCAGGTGGTATTAGAGCCACCGCTTCCGCCAATTGTTGACACTAGTGCCTTCCGCAGAGGTTGGAATACCTGATTCAGCAATGAATCGCGGAGGGAGAGGCAGAGGTTGCCGCTGCAGAAGTTTGATAAGAAGACTTACAAGGATACATGGACACTATTGACACTAGATTCGGAATGATGGAGGAACAACTATGAGCGATCACTCAAGAGCTTGCCAATCTATGGGCGAGGGAGGCTCCTACAAATCCAACTGAGGATGGGAGTTTGGATGGAAGTTATTTGAATCCTTTTCATTGGTGAAACCCACTTGGTGATCACTGTTGACAGAGGACATTGAGGGCACGTTTGGCAACGGGAGGGGAATCCTCTCTTTGGAGGAATCTTTGATGCCATTGAATTAGACTTTCCACTATGAGAATTTATGAGGGAGAGGATTGATCCTATTCCATGTTTGGTAAGGACAGAGGAATCAGCAATGAGTTCTTAAAGACATGTTTGGTAAGCGTATCAAAATTCACAGAAAAAAATTAATGAAAAATGTTAATGCTTTTTAACTTTAAAAAATTATGAAAATCTCAACATGATCTCCCTTAACGGTAGGAGGGCATCTAAAATTTTTCATTCTCAAAACTTCCACACTTTCCATGCTCCTTGTTAGCAGTTAAATCACAAGCAGCAATGTCATGTTGTATATGGGTTAATCACTTATCAAGTGCCCCATCAAATAGGTTAAATTTATCTGATGGGTGTTGAGAGTGCCCCATTGTTGGGGTAACTGTTTACAATCCAAATCTTCTTCTCAATTTAATTTAATCATATACTCGAATTAAGTTTCTCATTGTGTTGGCAATTCGTATCCCCCTAATTTTACTCATTTCAAACTTTTGATTATATGATTCAATAGTGTTACATTATTTTTCCCCATTTTAGCATTTGATTCCACCATTTTGATGTTCTGTTCTAGGGGAGAGGCCACCCAAAATCCTTTCTTTTTTGGAACCCAAAATCCTTAAAAAAGTTGTGAGCTTATATACAGGTTTTTGGGTACCACTTGCTATGAATACCTTCACCTGCAAAAGAGCATAATCTCTACATAAAAGCCCAAGAACCCATTACCTTTGTTCCACTGTTTCCTCTCCAATAATGCTTCCAAAACACAAGTCTCCTCCAAATTCCAACCATAAATAGTTTGAAATCAAATTTACTCAAATCAAATGTTCTACTCAAATACCCATACAAGATCCTCTTATCCTCACCCATCGACCATGTATCTTCATCTCCAAAGAGGAATCATTCAATAAAACACAGGCATCGGGATTTGAGTTTAGGGATTGGGGATTTAGGTGAAGATTATCAAGGGTTAGGGTTCGGGTGTAGGGATTCGAGATTGGGGATTAGAGTTTGAGGTTGGTTTGGTATTGGTTGAGATAGAGAGGGGTGGCGGGTGCAAGACGAGAGAGAGATAAAGGACTTACCAGAGCTTGGTAGAGAGAACTGGTTTGACTGGAGAGGAGGGCTCAACAGGAGAAGATAGGGCGAGGCGCACGAGTAGAATAGATAGAGAGAACAAGAGAAGGAGAGAGTCGAGAGAGGGAGAATAAAGAGTTTGAGGGAGGAGAAGAGAGATACGGAGATGAGAGGGAGAAGAGAGCGAGAGTCATGGTAGGGTTCAACACTGTCTCTAGCGAAGAAAATGCGTTATATACCCCATCTTTAAAACCGATGATTCATGGGATCCGACGGGGCGAGGTCGGACCGCTCGAATCTTTGATTACATGGAAAGACAATATCTGTTTTCTTCGGTCAGTGAGCTTACCAAACTTGGATTTTCCTCAAAAGCGAGGAAAGTCGGAGAAGAATCATTGGCTATGACTATTACCAAACGTGTCCTGAAAGATTGAGTAGACAATCTAAAAGTCCACGGCAGCCTTGTGGTGATGACTTCATGGAATGGATGGAAGCCATCGAGTAGATCTTCGGGTATAACCGAGAGATCCTGGATGAATGCAAGGTCAAGCTGGCTGAGCTTTGGCTTGGCGAGATGAAACAAAGGCAACAAGAGGAGTGGAAAATGCAACAACTTGGGAAAAGATGAATTCTCTACTCCATGAAGCTCTTCTCCCAGTTGATTATGTGCAGTCCCTGTTCCTACAACTGCAACATATTCAACGTTGGGACTGGTTGTAAGAAGAGCATGTGGAAGAGTTCCATCAATTCGATGTGTGTAAGGACCTGAATGAACTTGAGGAGCAGTGGTGAAATTCTTCATGGATGGTCTTAGGCTAGCCATCATTGATTAAATGGGCCTTGGACCCATCTTCACGGTCGCTGAAGCATGTTGACAAGCAATCCTTGCCGAGAAACGTCTTAAGAAGCAACAATGATGTGGGTTTTCACTTTCAACCCCTAATCAGCCGAAGGGTAGCAGTAGTTATCCCAAGATGGATCCAATCCAGTCATTTAGTCCTACCCAAGCTCCCGCATCGAAAGTAGTATTGAAGGGATAGTGATGCAGGCTCTAGGATTAGTACTTGCGTGAAGTTGCCGAAGCACTATACAACATCTCTGCGGAGACTTTAGTCGAGGATGCACCTCTCTCAAAGGAACCGAAATCCTGTTAGTATCATTATTCTTCAAAAGTCTGAGATTATAAATCTCTACAATGCATATAAATAGAGAAAATGAAACTTAATGGCTAAGACTCCTAAACAAACTAGGAAAGAAAACTATCCTAATTATAACTCTTTAATAAAATTTAAAAGTAATCAAATCAGAAACAATAGTATTCTAAATCTTGGGCGGTCCCACACATGGGTCACGAGCCTTCTTGCAACGAGCTATTGGTGTTGTTGCAAAAGAGTTAGACCTCGAACTAGGTTTTTTTTTGCCATTGCGTCTGTAGGCATGGTGTACTTGTAAGCACTTTCTTTGTCATATGGGCTCTTGATCCTTTATTTGGTGGTTTCGGTTTCATAAGATGGAGCGTGACCTTCCCACGTTATCGCACATGCCGTGGGTTCCATTCTTGTCACACACCCGCGGTCGTCCCAATAGTATATCACCACTATCCATTTGTAGCACTTCGCACCAAACCGTATCCTTGTGTCAAAGTAGCTTGACATGTATGTCGCACTTGCACTTCCTCGCATGTCGTTAACCATTGGACATAATAGGGGCAATAATGTTTTCGAACCTTCAACTTCAAGCGATCCACAAAAGCTTGAGATATGATGTTTTCACTACTAAATAAAGCTGTCTAGTGTACGAGGCTTTGGCCACTGCTGGGTCTGGGGAGAGTCGGATGTACGCAGCCCTACCCCCGCAAGCGGAGAGGTTGTTTCCGCGTTTTGTAACTGTGATGCCCAGGTCGCAATGGAGCAACCTTACCGTTGTGCCAAGGCCCCCCCTCCATCAATCACAATTGTGCATGCTTGTCCATTCTCAATACCCATTGAGCAAAAAATATTAATTCGCAACCATGTCTTCTCAACAATTGGTGTAGTCTCTTTAAGGACTTTAAGACTCTTAAGATTCTCCATAGGACCTACGTCCTCCACTTACCCGGTCTCTTTATCCTTAGGATCATCTGGTGTATCCAGCCCATCACCTACACCTTCTATGATTTTTATTCATTTTGGACATTCAAATGATCGATGCCTCTGTTGTTTACAATGAAAACATGTGAACTTACTCTGACCTTCAGGCTTGGAAGGAACATTTGCCTTTGAACTACCACTTGGATTAGGATCCATCTTTGATGGGGTCTTTTGTGCAGTCCATAAGATGCACTAAATTTTCGGGCTTTATATTTTGTAATTTCCTTGGCCTTGATGGCATGCTGGATGATCTCATCAATGTTATCAAAATTCTTGAATGAAATGATATGTTGTATATCGATTCTCTTACATCATCGGTTTCATTTAAAGCACATCGAACTTGCATTATAAAAAGCTCTTCAGAATACTCAATAGCTGACCTGGATCTATGTTTTAAATCTTGTAAACTTGAAAAAAAAATCTCTTGATTAATTGATTGGGCGGAACTTCTATTTCAAAAGGTTCTTCATTTTAATCCATGTTTCAATAGGATCTATATTTTTTCTTCTCCTTTTCTTTTGCAACTTGGCCCACCACATCCCAGCATAATTGCGAAATTGAGTTGCCACTTAGGCGACTTTATGGCCCTCTGCATTGGCTTATGCGTGAAAATATTTTCGACACATACTAACCAATCCATAAATTCTTTTGGTTTCAATTTGCCATCATAATCTGGAATCACGAGTTTGATCCCTAATAATGATCAGCATTTTTTGCTGATTGATCTTGTTGATTCCAAATATTTTTCATGTCATTTTAGTGATTATCCGCATGCCAATTATTCTCTAAATTGGCTAATCTGGTTTCTTTCCTTGCAAGAGTTGCTTGGACTTGAGTAATCCTTGTGGATAATTGAGCAACAGTTCTAGTTAGTTCCGTAGTGGTTCCAGTCAATTCCTCCATGGATGAAGATGAAGACTCCACTTCTATATGCTTCTTGGGAGGCATCTTAATGCAATTAAACAAATTTGGTTGACTTGATGTGTAGATTTGCGCTCCACAAACGTGAAGGCAAAAATGAATTTGGATTCTGACTTATATGAGCCGGATATCGCAGAAATATATCGCAATGTAGATTTTGGTCAAACCAACTCTTTGACTGGCTGATATTCTGTGCCAGTCAGCCTCTGAGGTGTAACTGTTGATTGTGCTGCTTCTAGAAACAGTGTGCTAGACTCCTGCTGTGGCGGGTCAAGTTTGACCCGAACACAAGCCTGGGCCTTTTGGCACGTGTCCAACTTGAAGACACGTGAGCTTGTTTGAGCAGAAAGGGCAAGACCACCCTTCTTCGTGTTTTGCAACTGAAAGAAGACCAAAAGGGGTTGAAACCTTTCATTTCCTTTTCTCAGGAATGATGAAGTTGAACTGTCTAAGAGGAGAGGGGCTTGAACCAAAAGATGAAGACGATGGTGGTGGCTGGTATCAACGATGGTGAAGACACTCAATGATAGTGGAACGATGCACGGAACACTTCAACAACAACCACCCTCCTCTCTCTCTCTCTCTCTCTCTCTCTCCTTTTCTGGTTTTGGGGTTGGGTTTCAGTGGTGATGATTTGGGAGTTTGAATGGGTGTGGGAGTGGATTTAGGGTTTGACCGTTTGAGGTTTGGTTTTGTTGTTGGGATTGTGGATATGATGGAGACGGGTTCGTGTGGGTGTTGGGATTTGGTTTTGGGTAGTGGGGATGAAAAGGGGGTCTATGGCTGGGTTTACCTTTTGGTTTACTTTTTCCTCCTGATTAGTTCTCTTATTAGATCTATCGGACATCTAAGAAAATGGAAAGTGTTGTAATAAGATTGGATTGATAGCTGTGAGGTATTTTCCTAGAGAAATCCTTAGGATTATTTAAAGTGCCCATGTTCTCATAAAATTAGTAAACCTCATTTTTCTAGCTCTGTTGTTAAAATTCTAGAATTAAGGATAGGAATCCTACGATATGTATTTTCTAGATGGTATTTATGCTAGAGCATCTAAGATCTGAGGTATCTTGATGAAAGGGCAGATAGTATTTCAGATGAGCATGAAATTGTGTGCATTGTGTCCCACCTGATGAACAATCTAGGTTGGATTTTTTTGGCTGAAGCATCTATTTGATGGCAACCTTTGACATTGCTTGGATCTTGCATATTTCTTCCACCCAAGCAGAAAAAGTTTTTCTTGTTTTCATAATATTAGCAAACTTCATTTATTATCATTATTAAAATCGAGAATTCAAGATGCGGATCCTTCAACATGTATTGAATCACAAGGAAAAAGATTTGTAATCATGCAGCGAACCCTATTTATAGGTAATTCTTAGGATTCTAGTGTCTTTTGATTCCATAGATGCTATATCAAATCACACTATTCTGGCAATATATTTTGGTGAGAATAGCAACAAGCGGATGGCTATTTTTAGTGTTTTTTTCCCCGCTTTTGGTGTTTATTTTTAGGTGGTTGTCTAGTGATAAGAAAACCTCTTAAGTTGGGGGTTATAGAGAAAAGTAAGGAACAATCATAGGACTTCTGTGTTCGACTATATTTGACTATAGATTCCACCTTAATTTTTCAAGTTTTTTCTCTCCTTGTTTTCTTTTTCATGAATAACTTATTTAACTTCACCGAACACATTATTGCGCATGTAATGTTGATGGTTTGGATCTTATTTTTTGTTTTTTGGATTTAAAGAGAACAAAAACTGTAGTTGGTCTTATTTTTCATCGTATTAATGTTGCTATGGACTGAAAATGGATGGATTTTAGAGAGCCAATGTGTTTTTTTTTTCTAACTTTTGATAATTTCTACCATTTTTACAAAAAAAAACCCCTTTACTCAATATTTGATTTGATTTGACTGCTTGCATGATTGTGATTTTCAGAACAATGTATATTAGCATCCCTTATTTTTATTTTCTTATATTCATTTATTTATTTATTTTTGCTTCACGAAGCACTTAGAACTCACACTCTCTCTTGACACCCATGTTCATAACCAGCTGAGCTACAGCTGGGGACAGTCTCTATTATGCTTTGTTATTGGTATTGTCTCTCAATAGGGATGATAACAAAATTTTTTGGTGACACAATTTGTATTGCTGCAGCATCTTCAAAAAACAGAGAGGGACTTTTGGTGAGAACCAGCAAATTGGAGAAGCTTGCTAGGTGGGAGGGATCCCTTCAACAAGACAGTAACAGAAAAGAATCTGATGCCCAGAGCAAAACAATTGTTGGAAACAATGTTCATAGGCCCTTGGCATATGAGAACAAGCACAAACGAGGAAAGAATGATTCTTCTGGCATTTCTTCTTTTGACAAGGTATTTCAGATCCATTCACCATTTACAACATTTGGTCGATGAATTTGTAGAGTAGCATTTTTATTTTGTAGGGTTATCATATTCTGTAAACCATCTTAAGTTATGGCACGGTTGGGTTCCTTGCAAAGCATTGCAGGTAGGTTGCTTGTCCATCCAAATTAGCCTGGTTGCATTTCAGGACTTGCTAATTTGGTGCAGTAAAAAGGAAGAAAGCAAATACTGCTTAATTTTATTTCTGCTTTCTCATTTTGATGCTGCCACAAACACATCTTCCACATGTCTAACCCTCTTGCAACTTGGGACTCACGTGAGCTTCTTTAGTGGAACTGTGATGTGCAAGTTCATACCAGGGATAAACTCGGCCGACTCCAAGTCGAACCAGAGACTTGATCCAAACTCTGCCCCAACTGAGTTGAATCCCTCTCCATTTTGACATGAAATACATGATAAGTTGACCATTTGATAAATGTGGTGGTTTCTTTCTAAATCTTTCTAACTCCCTTGTTCATCTATTGATCCTTTAAATGCCTCCGCTCTCAAAACCAACAGAAAGCATCTTTATAAAGAAGCAAGCGTGCAATTCAAGATGATGGGCGTTTATTACTCGGGTTGCGTTCTCACGAGCAGCATCAGTACTCCGAGTAGTCTCCTGTCTACAGCCATCTCTAATGTCCTTCGTCCTATGAAATCATCTTAGGAAAGATAAAAACATCGCTCTTGATTTTCTTCTCCTCCCTTTTCTACATATCTTTTGTAGGTTTATGACGATTGGTGCGTTGTCGTTCTTTTTCTTCAGATTAATTCTCTCCCTATCAAAAGTGACATTGAAAAGATTAATTCTCCACCTTCTGGATTCATGTGTAGAGGAAATTCTAGGCTTCTGCAAACTATTAAGATTATTGAATGCCCGTTACTCTATAAAGATAAAGGGAGGAAAAGGAACCCAGAAACCGACAAACTGTCGAGCACTGTTGCTCGTGTTCTTTTCAAACATCAACTGATGCAGTACGGAAGGGCCCTTGGCCCACATGATGGACCCAGCCAACCAACCCAGTCCATTGGGTTCGGCCCACAGGCCCAATTGGCTGAGAAGCTACTGTGGCATGCTATTTTTATCGTAAGTTTATTTTATTAGGATTGTTTCTTGTTTTATTAGGATTAACAACTTTCTATTTTAGAGTTCTTATTGCATTATATATAGAGAAGCCTTAATTGGATTAGGACATGCTTATTTTCATTCAATTAAAAGATTTCTTTGAGAGTTATCTCTTATGGTTATGGTATTTTCTCCTCTTGTGAGGGTGCCCTAGTGGCTGAATCCATCATTGAATTCGATCAATCCTTCAGGAGATTGATCTATCTTCGATCGTGGATCCGGGATAGGGGTGGAAGTACGGGTTTTCGGTTCGGTTTTAGACCGAAATCGAAAGAACCGAAAACCGAAATTTCAAAATATTATAGACCGAACCAGACCGAATAACATGTAAAACCGAACCGAACCGAAAATAATCAAACGGTTTGGTTTTCCGGTTCATATCATAATTTGTTATAACCAAATATCTGCATAGTTCAGTTCATTTCATTATGACTAAGATCTCATATGAGTCATATCTGCACCTGCACTCTCAACTCTCAAGGTTCAAAATATTCCAAGTTTCCAACAAGGCAACAATCTTACAATCCAATAAAGCAAATAAGCAATGGGCAATGCAGTCCAAAATACAGTGATACATCATACATAGTTCATAAGTAATAAGTTCAATAAAGGCTTTAACCTTTAAAGGTTAATAATTGTCCAGTTGTCCACTGTGCAAATACTAAAATACACAGTTCATAAATCATAGTGGCACAGTCCACTAATAGCTTAATATAATTCACTACAAAACAGTCCTATAACTCAAACAGTTCCCATAACTCAAACAGTCCAGTCTTCCATGGTTCCACTACATAGTTCCTCTGCCTCACAGCTCACAGAGTGACTCTGTTAAGAGTCTTCAACCTTAGTTTCAAACACAGTAGGCAGATATAATCAAATACACTAGGCAGATATAATCAAATACTGAAATACAATAGGCAGATATAATCAAATACAGTAGGCAGTTATATTTTACCTTAGTTTCCATGACGACTCATGCATTCTTACTTTTAATCTTAAGCCAATTCTATAATTAAGTCACAAAAAGTCAAAAAAACATTCATGCATATATGATATATGATATAACAGAATCTATAAATTAAAGATATTAGTTTCGTAGTTTGTTTACCTTGTTCAAATGCCTCTTGCTCTGATAAATCTTCTACCATTACAAGCTGCAAAGGTAATCCTCCAATCCAATCGTCAACACAAATAAGAGCTTCTACAATTGTAGGGGTGAGAGAGCTCCTAAATGAATCAAGAACTCGTCCACCAGTACTGAATGCCGATTCAGATGACACCGTAGAAATGGGAATCGCCAAGAGGTCACGAGCTATAACTGAAAGTATAGGAAACCTAGAAGAATTAATCTTCCACCAAGTCAAAACATTAAAATTCTCTCCATCCTTTGCATATTCAATGTTTTCTCCTAGATATTTATCCAACTCTGTCATACTTTCTCCACCTCCAACTTCAGAATGCAACCTTCGAAACACTGCTTTTGCTCGATCTTCGGCCGATTCTTCTTCATCTCTAACAATAAGTGAAGAAGAAGTCTGACTTGGATTCACTCTTTCAGAAGACTGCTCATTCTTGTATTCAGTGGCGGACTCAGGATTTTCGTTTGAGGGGTGCGATATGATGGCAATTGAAAAAGTCCAAAAATATTATTTTGTGATACTTTCTTCACATTAATAATGACAAAAAGAAAAAAATATATTGCATTTAAATGATTACAAAATATTCAAGTGTATCAACTACATTTTCTCATCAAAAGTCATATATCAACTATACAAGGTTGGGACACAAACACATAGGCATATGAAAATATTTAAGACACAAATCAGTCATGACTACGTATATGTAAACCACATCCATCAAATTAAACAATATCATAGAAATATGATCATTTGTACATCAAATTGCCAGTATAGAGTTAAAAGCATAAAGCTCTACATCAAATCCACAATTTGTTTAATTTGACTATGATATACAAATTAAAAAAGATCCAGAAAGAGGGAGGAGAGAGAGGGAGAATACCTGCAAAACGATGCCAAAGAGACGGCCCACCAAAGTTGCAGAACTATTAGATGATGCACCTCCAATCAATAGCTAGAGAGCTCTCCAGCCTCTCCTGTGTATAATGGAAAAATAGATCAATCTTCAAATTACTGCGAGAGTTTCACTTCAACACAAAAAAAAAAAAAAAAACCAAAAACAGTAAAAAAGAAAACGACTTTCGAAATACTGCACTGAGATTCGACATTCCATCAAATCGCTTGAATCTAAATCAAAACAGTAGCTTTCGCACCGATTTCTTTCCGAAAACAGGGACCACGAATCCAAACCAAGCTAAAAGCAAATCAAGAAATCAGATGAGTCTCATCGAGAACTCAAATTCGACACCTGAACGAGATTTTCTCAAACTTTAGAAACTCGAGAAAAACAACAACAACATTGGAATCTCGGCTTCTGCAGGCTGCAGCGAAAAGAGATCTGGATCGAAGAAATTACCGCGAGAATCTGAGATTTTCCCAAGGAGGTTTCATCTGCGACGAGCATTGGAACAGATCAAGATCGAGAAGGAGAAGATCATAGATTTCTCATCGGAGCGATTCGGATAGAAGTGGTGTGAAGGGAATGGATTTCGGGTTCGTGTCGGCCGTTTCAGAGATGGCGAAGAGGAAGAGGAGGAAGATGACATGAATAAATGCAGATGCAGTTTTGCAGAGAAGAGAAAAGAAGGGAACGGGGAAATTAGGTTTCTTATATGGGTGAACTGAGAGGATTTCTCGATTTGATGTGGGTGCATTTTAACGATGGGTTTTAAATGGGGGGTGCGAGATGCATTTTTAAGTGGGGCAGGGGTGCATGGCCCATATCCCTTTAAAGGGATTTTCAAAATTTACCGGGTGCACCTGCACCCCCATGAATACACATGGGTCCGCCCCTGCTTGTATTCATTAAACATTTTGAATGTTGCCAATTTCACCTTTTCAGCCACTGCAATTGCAGTTTGTTCATCATACATTACTTTCAAAGCTAAGGTCACATAGTGCAATTTGTACCTCGGATAAAAAACAACCACCACGAAGATCAACATGTTAAGTTTATCTGATTTTCCTCCCCAATATTTATCACATTTTCCGATCATTCTTTCAGCCTTTTGAAACATCATTTGAACACTTCATCTCTTTTAAAACACATAACAATATGCTCAATTCATGAAAAAAGCTATTTGAAGTGATGTAAGAAGAGGCAGATACCTTCAATGTTAGATCATAAAAGTAACGAAGAAAAGTCACCAATCTTCTCACGTTAATCCAATCTTGATGCTTAGGCATTCCACCCTCCCCCGCAAGCTCACTAGTTATCTGTGGCTCAAGCTCCTCAAAATCTCTCAAATGCTAGTTCAAACTTCTGAGCAGCCTCTAGCATTAGATAAGTAGAGTTCCACCGAGTGCACACATCTAGGCA
The DNA here is from genome assembly GCA_012931725.1 of Litsea cubeba. Taxonomy (NCBI): domain Eukaryota; kingdom Viridiplantae; phylum Streptophyta; class Magnoliopsida; order Laurales; family Lauraceae; genus Litsea; species Litsea cubeba. The sequence continues at coordinate 56,843,347 of CM022953.1, forward strand.
CAACAAACTCTTGCTTTGAAGTCTTTCGATCTCTACACAATTCTTTGAACTTTTGAATCCTAGAAGGTGAAGCCCTAATGAACTTCACAGCTGCACGAACTCGATCTATTGATGCAATTGATTCTCTCATGCCTTCAACCACCACTAGATTGACTATATGTGCAGCACATCTCATATGGACATATTCCCCAAGTACTATGCTAGCAAATCTCCTCTTCAAGTAGTTCACAAGAAGATCATTTGCACTGGCATTATCCACTGTAATAGTGAAAAGCTTCTTGATATCCCATTCCGTTAAGCAGTTCTCAATAACTCTACCCTCACCTTTGTGACTTCGAATTGTTGTAAAGTTGATAATCTTCTTCTGCAAAGTCCAATCACTGTCAATGAAATGAGCTGTTATGACCATATAGCTTTGTCTTTGCTTCGAAGTCCACGTGTCTGTGGTTAAAGACACCTTGGAGCCATTGTTTTTAAATATCTTCTTCAGTTTTTTCTTCACTTCCTCATACATATCTAGGATGTTCTTTCTCACAGTTGGCCTAGAGGGAACCTTCCATCTTGGATTCAATGCCGCAACAAATTCTTTGAAACGAGGATGCTCCACCAATCTGAATGGCAACTCACACTCAATTATCATACGAGTCATTGCATCACATATGAGCTTTGCATCATACTTCCATGTGGCAACCTCCCCGTACCCTGCTTGAAGTGACAATTCAGTTTGTTGACCACTTGCCTTAGGCTTGCGCGGGCATCGAATCCAGTGTTGCCTAGGAGTGGATGTTCCATTCTTTGATGCATGGCACTTGTAGACAGTCCCACAGTGGTTGCAACTACAAGTCAGCTTATTCTTTGCACGTGTAAATTCACACCATACATCAGACCTAGGTTCTTGTGGTTTTCTTTTTCGCTTTTTCGGACTAGACGCTTCACTATTTTCAGTATTTTGAGTGCCAATGGGCACAGAACTACCTTCAACACCCCCACCACCACTTTCATCTACTGCCATCATTTCCTCTTCCAAACCAATGGCATTTTGCCATCTTTCTTCCGAACTAGAGTCAGCTTCAGAGAGCGAGTGGGTGCTACACATCTACAATAGTAAAAATACACGTTCAAATATATTAACATAAACATTCTAAGTCACTGGGCAGTACCGCAGTACAATGAAGCACTACCAAAAACACTACTAATTACCATAAAACAGGACACTACCAAAAACACAAAAACACTACCATTCAAAGCCACTGTGACAATATTTATCACAGTCCATACCAATATGCCATAAAAAACAAAACGAAAATGAAATCACAGAATAAATGGAATTCTATCGACATATTCATAATTAATACGACAATTATATTGATCAAATCCCATAACCGACCGAAATAACGCACACAGATTGAACAAATCCTAGAAAACTCAAAACAATTTCAATATAGATACCAGTAGACCAGACGCCAGACCCAGAGGATTCGAAAATGGAACTGCAAAAGTAAAGGGTTTCAAATCAAAATGTTACCTTGCTTGTCGACCGTCGTTGGCTCGTCGCAGCAGTTCGCAACTCGCAGGTTCAGGCAACTTGCACTCGCAGGTGAGCAGGTCCAGGCAGCTCGCACTCGCGCACAGTCGCACTCGCAGGTCCAGCCGTCCAAGTAGCTCGCAGCCTCGCAGGTCCAGGGCCGGCCTCCAGGCAGAGGCAGTTCGCAACCCGCACAGTCGCACTCTTGCACTCGCAGACTCGCAGCAGACTTCACTCTTTACTCTTTAGATTCTAAATTAGGGTTTCCCGTTTCCCCTTTCCCATTTGGTCTTTTACTCTTCTAGTCTTTAAACTATAGTCTATTAGTCTGTGTAAATTACAGTAATACTATACTAATATTATTCTAATAGAGTAATAGTCTGTCTAATACTGACATATATATATTTAATTTAAAACATGAAATATAGTTCGGTTTTTCGGTTTAAATTGAAATTATTTTCAAAAATCCGAAACCGAACCGAACACCGAACTTGCTAAAAACTCAAAACCGAAACCGAACCATAAACCGATAAACCGAACCGAACTTAAGACACATTGAAACTGTTATGTATGAGTTCAGATATGGAAATCAGTACCATGAGAAAGAGTTCTATTTTGGGCAGCACATTAATTTGAAATAAGGAAAATTAACTGTTGATGAATATACCTCTCGATATCAAGAGTTGGAAATTTTATGTGGCCTATGGGAGAGCGATAGGAATGATGGAGCTCGATATATCAAAGGGTTAAGGCCAAGCATACGAGCAAAAGTAAAAATTTGTGAAACCATTCCAGAAGCATATGAAGAAGCTATTTGTGTCGAGCACATGCTTCAAAAATCTCGCATGTGTCAATCTCAGTCTCAAGAAGAAAGATTTCTGCAAAGATCAAGGGCCCATACCGTGGAAAGACTTTTTTTCAGGAGAAGATAATCCCACTATTGTCATTCACCGACTCCTTAATACAACTGAGAAGGAAGAAGAAGAATGGAGACAAGCTAAGAAATTCCACACGCGGGTAAGAGTCGAAAAAAAATATGCTAATTTGATTATTGACAATGGTAGTGCAATGAATTTTGTCGCACAAGAGGTCATTGACAAACTTCATTGGCCAACTGTGAAGCTTTCTAAGCCCTACCAATTCACATGGTCTAATGGTCATGTCATCCCAGTCACTTATAGATGTTTGGTATCATTCAAGATGGGCCATTATGAGGACAAAATTTGGTGTGATGTGATTCATATGAATACTTCTCATTATTTTCGGATGTCCATGGCTTTTTGATCGGAAAGTGTACCATGATAAAGAGGCGAACACATATACCCTTTCGTGGAATGGAAAATGGGTTATGCTCATTCCTATGGCATCGACCACCTCGTCTTCGTCTACATCATCACCTTCAACAGAAGAGCCACAGAAAGAGCAAACAGTTGAAACAGAAGTCGTGAGTGCACCACAAGTGAAGCCAAAAGACATCAAGGATGACATCGAAGAGCAATTTTATGGAAAAGTTGATTTCGTGGGTACAAACAATATTGGTCAAAGCAATGTCAATCAAGCGCCTCAAAGGGTTGAGGAAGAACAAGGAGAAGCAACCATTGAAGACTTTGACCGGGTTACCAAACAGAGTGAGCATCCGGTAGATCTTGTTGAAATGCCACTGCCAGATAATCCAATTGGGTCATCGGAAACCAGATCAATTGTTTTAGAGGTTTCACAAGAACATCAAGTTGTTGACGTCCCTCACATTGACTTCATCTTCAGGGATCAACATTGGCAGCTTGAAGATTGCACTTAGCTATGGCAGATCCTATTGTTGTAGTCTCCTCTCATGGGAAAAGTGTACATCCGAGCTAAATGCAGACATTAGAAGAAGTGACACCTCCCATCTACTTCTAATTGGAGGAAAAGACTACACTGAAGCTTGTAGGTTACGCAAAGCAAACGTAGACTGCAAGAATATTCTGAAGTTTGTGTGATTTATTTTCGACCCCGGAGGACCTTTCCCGAACTTGTGGTCAAATTCTCTCCCATACTATCAAGCTGTCAACTTGCCAGCGTCGAGTTTTTTTCAAGCGGAGGAGAATTGATGCAGTACGGAAGGGCCTTGGGCCCACATGATGGACCCAGCCATCCAACCCAGTCCATTGGGTTCAGCCCACAGGCCCAATTGGTTGAGAATCTACTATCGCATGCTATTTTTATCTTAAGTTTATTTAATTATGTTTGTTTCTTTTTTTATTGTTTTATTAGGAGTAACAACTTTCTATTTTAGAGTTCTTATTGCATTATATATAGAGAAGCCTTAATTGTATTAGGACATGCTTATTTTCAATCAATTAAAAGATTTCTTTGAGAGTCATCTCTTATGGTTATGGTATTTTTTCCTCTTGTGCCCTAGTGGCTGAATCCATCATTGGATTCGATCAATCCTTCGGGAGATTGATCTATCTTCGATCGCGGATCCGGGCTGCGCCAATTTACATAGGGTTTCAATATCAATGCTTCAAGGACCCATTTTGGTTTCAAACCTCAACGGAGTCACCAAATAGATCATGTGAGTTTAGAGTTGGGTATAACCTATCTTTAGGGCATAGATTGTCTTAGATTTACTTCACATACATTCAAGCACCATTACATGAACAGTATTCAAAACCACAACGACCAAATACCAAAGCTGAATATAGCATTAATTGACAAATCCCAAAACTGGATAGCATTCACAACATGTAATCAAAGCATTTAATATAAACCCTAGGACCTATACATCACCACAAGCATGTGACTAGGGCTTCATCATAGCCCTAAGATGGAGAGTTAGTTACTCATGGAGAGAGATTGGTGAAGAATCCTAGCGATCGAAGATAGATCAGTCTCCCGAAGATTGATCAAATCCATGATGGATTAAGCCGCTAGGGCACCCTCACAAGAGGAAAAAATACCATAACCATGAGAGATAACTCTCAAAGAACTCTTTTAATTGATTGAAAATAAGCATGTCCTAATACAATTAAGGCTTCTCTATATATAATGCAGTAAGAACTCTAAAATAGAAAGTTGCTACTCCTAATAAAACAAGAAACAATCATAATTAAATAAACTTAAGGTAAAATTAGCATGCCACAGTAGCTTCTTAGCCAATTGGGCCTGTGGGATGAACCCAATGGACTCGGTTGGATGGATGGGTCCATCATGTGGGCCCAGGGCCCTTCCGTACTACCTCAGCAACTTCCCACCGTTTGGGTTCACATGCAGTTCAGATCTATGATGCACGGATACTTCAGAATGGGCTACGTATCGTGTCGTATCGTATCCAACACTTCACTTTTTATGTGTAAAATCCGTGTCTACAGCGTGTCCTTGCCGTATTTATGCATCATAGGTTCAGATTCTAGGGTTTGCAAAGATTCCAATGTGTGACTTGACCTGACTCAATTCAACTCAATGAGAGACACGTTGCCCCTGAGTTCGGTTTTCAAATCCTTGGTTGGTACCACCCTATGATGCCCAAATACGACAAGGATATGTCATTGACACGCCATGGACATGGATTCTACACGCAAAAAGCGAAGTATCAGATGCGATGTGACGCGATCAATGTTGAGAAATTCGTTTTGGATGTTGTTTTGGTTTAGCCTCCAAACTGAAATATTTTGGCCGATTCGGGATTTCGGCGAAACGTTTCGGATTTATATTTCGAAAAAAATATAAAATATAAAATATAAATATGTAATACATATAGAAAAATATAAGATAAATATCAACAATAAAAAATATGGTTTCATACATTTAGTTTCTATATAAAAAAAAAAAAAAAACTTAGCCCAGCAGACAAACTGTTGAACCAGCAGGCAACAGTTAAAAAAATAAACCGAGAAAAACATGAATGAGGCCCAGCACAAAGCCCAGTCCAAAAGGAGGACAAAAGGCAGGTCGGTCCAGATTCTGAATCAGCAGTAGTATAAATAAAAAGCAGTGGGTCACTCAGTCCGGCCGTAATAAACAGAAATAATAATAATTAAAAAAAGAGCAGCACCAGTACACTACAGGATAAAAGCATGACTGCAGAGACAAAAGGCAGCGATGAATAGAGAAAGGGCAGCAATACTGCAGAGAGAAAAGTAGGACTGCAGAGAAAAAAAGCAGTAGCAATCTTGATTCTTGAATAAGAAAAAAAACTGTAAGTGAAAACGCGGAAGAGGAAAGCAAGACAGCAGGTGGGTCCAAAAAAACTGGCAGCTGGGTGGAGCGGCAGTGCCTAGCAGGAGCTGGGTGGAGCAGACGACCAGGGCAGCAGCAAGAGGTACTTCTTCTCCTATGGCTTTTTTTTTTTTTTTCTGTCAGATGCGCTGAGCAGCAGCAGCTGCATATCGCAGCTTCCTCTTCTTCTTCTTCTTTACCGATTCAGCAGATTGTCATGGCAGCCGTCTTCATTCTTTTTCACTTCATCGAAGGAAAAGGGGAAAGGGGCTTTGGCGGGTTTTTTACTGACTTTTAAGTTAGAAAAATTATGTTTTACCCCCTTTAGTTTTTTTCCTTTCAGTTATAAGTTAAAAAATTATGATTACCACCCTCATGTTTTATTTTTTCTATTTTTAAGGTGCTTTACAGAATTGGCCCGAATTGATCCGAATTCTGGAACGAATTTTTTCCGGAGGGGTATTCGGTTCGGTAGAGGGACCGAACCGAAATTATTCGGGAAATTCGGACGAAACGAAACAAATTTTGTAACACTGGATGCGATACGTTGCCCATTTTGAAGTATCCATGCATCATAGGATACAGCTATGAAATTGTGTTTGTGCAAGTTTATGTAAACCTTGTGAAGTTCACATGGATGCATGCCAATCAGCAGTGGTAGAGGGATGGGAAGATTCATTATGAAATTGTGTTTGAACCCTTGATTTAGGGGCCTTGGAGGAGTTCATATTTCAGATGAGCACCTAATTAGGGGCTAATTCTTTTTTCTTTTTCTTTTATTTTTCCTTTTATTTTTTGTTAGGGGAGGTGGTTGTGGGTGTAAGCCTGTGAGGAGTTGACTGATCATAGGTGGGCCACATGTCTGTCTTTCTTGACTGCCCCTCAGTCTGCCGCAAGTGATCTTCACCTGTAACCGTCAAATAGCTCTCTTCTCCCTTTATTTTCTTCAGTTGTTGGACTCTTTGCTTCCATCTCTCTTGGCCTGATGACACGTGGTAGCCATGTCAGATCTGCGGTCGGGTCCTTTAAAATCCTATTTTAGCTGGGTATCCCATGTACTTTGCTTGAACCCTACTCGTTTACATCCGTGAACCCAATTGTAAGCTTCCCCACTTCCTAACCTTCAAAATGATGAGATCTCATTCTCCAAGACTATATCCCTAGTTTGGGAATCTGAGGCATCTCTAGAGTGTGATACAAGTTCTCACTTTGACGGAGTGCAGTTGGAACTTCATTAATAATTGATATCGTGTAAGATCGGCATTGTTGGTCATACAATAAAATAGTCTGTAAGTTTCATGTCCTTTAATTTCTTCTGGTCTTTGCATTGCTATTTAATGGCTCTCTTTCTAATTTATTTTGTTGACTGATATAAAGAACTACTATAGAGCTGATAATGATGAAAGATTTAATGTCTATTTGCATGAGGAGAAAACGTGGAAAAATGAAGGTAAAGAAAACTGGATAGAAAATTTGCAGTGTTCCACTTCTGTCAATTGTTTTGTCTACCTATTTCCACAGTCTGAATGGGCCTTTAGTAAATGTGTTTCAGTAGCAATGCTTTTATTTATAATTTTCATCGAGAGAATCTGCACTATGTTGGGTGGGAACAGTTTTCCAAAATGAAAATTCAGATTGTCATTAATTATCTTAAAAGATCTTGAATGCTGGCTCTCCATGCGCATTCACTCGTTCAGGAATGTTATTCTTGAACTTAAAAAAAAAATTGCTTACTCATGCCTGCCTTTTCTGTCTCTGCATTTTGCAACCTAACACCTTAACTGATCTCCTAATATTTGCCAAGTTGGAACATTTTTAGATTTTCACAAATTCCAAAAGCAAGTTTTGAGAATACCTAACATCCTCCAACTAACTGCTCTTCATTTCCACTTCTGGGCCGGGTAGGTCACCTAATCTATTGTTTCATTTCCTTTAATTCTACATCTCGTCTTATTCAAATTCTTATCAGATATCTTCCATACTCCTCTGTCCTTCTATTTCCTCAGAATCTCAACTGATTCTTTCTAATTTTGCAATGACAGTGTAAAAGTAATTTTTTTGTTTTGTTTAATTGTTGATGTATGCTTTGGTCATACGTGGATAGAATTTTATGGTTATTTATGTGCCAACAGTTTAGTTTGCTGTATGGTTGGCTTGTTGCTGTGGAAGTCATGGCCACACAATGGATACTAAATTGCAAATCATATCCTATCACTTGGAAACTTTTCAGAGATCATTGTTGTTGGAAAGAAAGGAAGATGTCTATTAAGATACCTTTATTTTGATGTTCGGTTTTGTCTAACCAAGACATGCAGCGACTAGGAGGGAGTTGAGTAGAAGGTGAAGAGAAAGGATTAGGAGGCACAAGATTCATTTTAGCCCTTGTTTGACAAACAGAACAGGGTGGGCCCACTGATATAAGAGTAGTGGGGGCAAGTTACGGACCAAAAAATGATGGGAAGTTGTTTGGAAAAACATATCTTAGTGTTTTTTATTGTGAAGTGCAGGTGAAGGGCTCTGATACGGGCTATCTATTGCCTCCAACTAGCATGGCTGCTCATGCAGTAGACGATCTCATTGAAGCTATGGACCAAGAGGAGAAACTTGAGACAGGGAATGCTGCTACAATTCCCACCAATGGAAGAACAGATGATAAAGCAGTCTTACCTTGTCTGCCACCTCCACCTCCACCTCCTCCTCTAGTCCCTCAGAATGCCTACAACCAGGTTCAATCATTACTTACCATTCTTGAATTGGTGGTGCACTGTTCTTGATTTTGTAAATGTGCTGTTCTTGATTGAATGGGCGGGCATTCTGTCCCTGATTTTACATGCTCTTTCATGGTTGCCTTTATAATATATGTATATATATATATATATATTTGGGAGGCGCTCTTGTGAGAGACACTCTCACCTTATCATGAGAGATAAGGTGGGGGCCCTCACATCAATATCCAATGTCAACAATTTAAATGTGAGGGCCCCCACATTTATCTCTCATAATAAGGTGAGAGTGCCTCTCACAAGAGCACCTCCCTATATATTTATATGGGAGTGCCACACAGTGCCCGGGCGTTTTTTAGGAGAAAAGGCTCCCTCTAGTTGGGCCCACTGGGATGCATGATGTTCAAAGTCTATTAGATGGAAAGATCCATTTGAGGGCTACCAATATACAAAAAATCTTGAGTCCATAAGATCATCCTAACCTTTTGATCCATAGATGCATCATTTTATTATGATTTTAATCCAACGGTGAGGAAAAGTTGGATGAGTGTCAAACTTGGATTTGTGACTATTCGAGGAGAGGGGGTGTAAAAAGACTAGATCGACTCCGGGGGGGGGGGGGTGAAAAGACCAGATCGACTCTATGGGCCCCATGATAAAAAAAAAAAAGAGGGGTCGAAAAAGGGCGTTTTTTCAGAATTTCCCATATATATACATGGAGATGCTCTCACCTTACTATGAGAGATAAGGAGGGGGCCCTCACATCCATGTCCAATGCCAACAACTTAAATGTGAGGATCTCTCATAGTAAGGTGAGAGATGCTCTCCTAGGAGCATCTCCCTGTTGTAGATGGGAGCATCTCCCTATTGTAGATTATGCCAAATACGTACCTGATTCGACAATCCTGGTCCATTTGGTTAAGAGCCTGAAATAACGGTTATGTTTGATGTGGAACTGGCCAATGTTATTTTGATTGATAGTTTTTTTTTTTTTTTTTTTTTTTTTTTGCACTAGTGGATTTCCTCGTGAAGTGGAATCCCAGCATTACACAAACATGCTCATAATGTTATTTTCTAGTGATCTCGAAATGGGTTTTGACCTAATGCTTAGCTGATCTTTTTTTACATTTTATTGTCACAGTATGAAGGTGAAGATGAGGATGTGGATGTAGGTGACCTTGCCGTGGACATGGGAGATGCAGATATCAATAGTGAAGTGGAAATCGTGCATATGTAAATAATCTTATCTTTTAATCTGTAAATGACCCAACAAAGATCATGCAAGCTATTGATGTAGACATTTTTGTCCGATATATCTGGCAATAGTGAATTTAGTTTTGTGGCCTTTAGTTGTGCCACATTTTCTGAATATTCTTTTACTCTCCTTTTATTCACTTGTATTGTCGGAGGATTTGGAACTAGTGATAAAATGGTCCAGATCTGCCTCATGTATGTGATACTCGGATGGATGCTTTAGTAACAAATGCAGGCAGGACAATGCAACTGCAAGGTCTATACAATTGCCTTGTTAATGTATTACTTGCATTATTGAATTTGATAATGTAGAAAAAGCATAGCAAACCTTGTACCATTTGATAAGACATTCACAAAGCTTAAAGCCTTGCAATGTCAAAAAGTGAGAAATTTTGGGACCTACTAATATTTGAAATAATTGGGATAGAGCTACAGTAAAACCTATAATTGTGTAAAAAGTGACTCAATTTCTATGAAGAGCTTCCAAAAGTTTGTATAAAGAACTCCAATAAATCCTGTTATTTCTATCAACACATGGTGGTGATTGCTGCCGCCTCTTCTGTAGTGAACGACCATCTTGTTGTTTTTCTTTTTGAATTTAGTGTTGAGTTTATATACATTTTACAGTGTTGATGTTTTGTGGGCCTGTTTGGATACTTGTAAACTGAAAACAGCCAACTGAAATTCACGTGTAAAACAGCCGGTGGTGCGTCTGTATAAACTGAGCACTGCATCATGAGACTTGCGTTTACCACGGTGACCTATCCCCCGGCCATTTGTTACTGCCAGCTAGCATTGGAAGAGTCGAGGACATTTTGATGGAATCGAATGTGAAGTCAAGCTCTGTGGGTACCTCTTGGGGTCCAATTAACTATTCATGGGGCTAGCATTGGAAGGGGGGGGGGGGGGAATGATCCCCCGGCCATTTGTTACTGCCAGCTAGCATTGGAAGAGTCGAGGACATTTTGATGGAATCGAATGTGAAGTCAAGCTCTGTGGGTACCTCTTGGGTCCAATTAACTATTCATGGGGCTAGCATTGGAAGAGTTGAGGACAGGTCATTTTGATGGAATCGAATGTGAAGTCAAGCTCTGTGGGTACCTCTTGGGTCCAATTAACTATTCATGGGGCCCAATTTTACTGACCTGTTTGAAATTTAGAAGAAACATATTAGGGGGTGTTTGGAAACCAGATATTTTAAGAGTTTGCGCTAGATTATCTGCTAGTTTAAAATATAATATATTCACCTAAAGATGAGGTGTTTGGATAACTTATAAAGTATTTTACAATATCTAACTTTCTTCTAAACCTTCCTATTAGATTATTCAAGGATATGCAATACTAAATGATCTTTTATTACAAAAAACGTCTTTCTTTAATATAAGTGGAGAGTTTTCTGAGTAAAAACCATAGAAGGGTTTATGAGCAACCATTAATTATGTGGCCCGCAATAAATTTTAACATCAATGATTCTTATAACATTGCAATTATGATTCCCATCATTAGATTGGTCCCACAACGCTTACAAATCTAATGTAGAGCTCTATACCCATGATTACAAAGCTCTCGTTAATTATCAATATTACGTGGGCCATATAAACGCCACACATGGGGGCTTTCATTGTGATCACCAACATTAGGTGGATCCTATATTACCTAGAGTCCCTGATTACAAAGATGGAATTGTGCGATTGCAATTATAAGTTTCCCATCATTAAATGAGCCCTACTTTTTGATAGCTCCCTTAGTGTTGTTATGACTACCAACATTAAATGGGTCCCACAATGATTTATCATGGATGGATTCATCAATGATGTTTGACCTCAGATAAGGCTTTATAAAAAAGAAAACTAGATAGGGCCATTTGTGATAATCACCATTAGATGTAAGGCGCTATTATTGCAAATGTTTGGTAAGCCCACCTCAATTGTACAATATTACTTGGATCCCGTGGTTTAAACATTTAATCTTGTGATTTTTTAACAATCGATGAGTCCTACTATGATTATTAACGCATGTGGTTACTAATTGTGGGTTTGCATTGGGTCAATTGATTACTTTTTTTCCATTGCTTGTTCAGTATATCATCTTGTGATTTTTTTTTAATTTTTTTAATATAAATTTCCAAACACTTCAAAGGTATATTGAAACTTGTAGAAATCGCCAAACACCATAAGTGACACAATATAATTATACGACAATATTTTATTCTATGGTAATAAAATCTTACAATATTTAAATTTGTTGATATTATCTTATGGATTTATCCAAACATCCCCTAAATAAAAGACTCATCTATGACAATTTGACTAAAAGAAAACCCGAAAGAAATGCAATTTATCTGAGGATTTGGCTGAAGTTAGATCACAAAAGGAGAAACAAAATTCGTATTTGGGACAAGGCTTTGATGATGATGATGATATAAATAAATGACCGTTAAGACTTGGGCTTGTTTGGATGCACAAGAAAATACAAGAAAGGAACATTTTATAGAATATAATTTTTCATTTTTCTAAGAAAATATGAAAAAACTATTTTCTTTTAAAAAGCTCAATATTTTCTCCTACAACTCTCTCCTGTAGAAACTTTTCTTTAATATAAAAATCTTTCAAAATGTGGTTTACAAAGTGGTAAAGTAAAGAACTTCCCCAAATCTATTATGATGTACTTATTTACATGTATGGTAAAGTAAAGTAAAGGTAAATGTCATATCACGGTAAATGTGAGTAAAGTAAATGGTGAAGTAAAGAATATAGTGCGGTAAAGCAGTTTCTTTTTGTTTGACTTTAGTTTGTCACACTTTACAGTAATTTATATAGTAAAGAATGAGTGACTTGTGATAAAGCTTATTGTAAAAAAGTGGTGGCTAGATTTTACTTTTTTCATCTAAACATGGAGAAGGGCTAATATGGCATATTTAGGTCAATGCATGTTTGTTTATATATTTGGTAAAGTAAAACAAATGTTGATGTCACATCATGATAAAAGATGAGGTAAAGTAAGGTAAGATGAAGTATGTGGTAAAGTAAAGTAGGAGAGAGAGAGAGTTGTAAAGTAGTTGTCATTTGTATTAACTTTACTTTACTACACTTAACCTAGTTTTATGTGATAATAAAGAAAAGTGGCTTATAGTAAAAAAATTGACAGTCAAGTATTTAATAAAGAATTATTCTAATAATGAACTTTACTATGATCAATAACACGAACTTCTTGTTATTTTGGATTTTCTAATATATATTAATATCATATTACCTTCCAAACAACTTCAAAATCTATAATATTCTTAAAAAATTACCAAACAAAAAAAATATTATAATATCTTAATATTATACTATTCTAGTTTGTACTATGTTATTCTTTCAATATTTAAATATGTAAATTTTGTATTCTGTAAAATCAAGAGACGAATTTAACCGAGTGGATTTTTGTGTGACCTTTTTATCACGAGGCCTTTGCAACCCCATTATCATTGATGACCGTGGATCTAGGTGCTCCCCATGAACAAGGGCTGCATATGAACGGTTTGCACTACTCTTGGAGGTGGAAATTCCATTTGTTTATGGTTGAGATTTTTGAAAATTATGGGGCATTGTTGGGAATTTTCAAAAATAAGAAAATCAAGGTTTCGACTTTGTTTTCTTGGAAAGTACTTTTTATATTCATGCATTTTGCATGCAGAGAAAGTATTGAAAACCCCCATAGAAGATAACCCTTTTGAGAACCTATTTTTTATTTGAAAACTTGTCTTCTTTTAGAGTAATGCTACTTGAACATATTTTTTGGAGTGAATATTGGACAAACTCCTAAGTTACCCCTTGAATATACTTTTTAGCATGAATATTGGACAAACTCCTATGTTACCCCTTGAATATAGGAGTTTGTCCAATATTCATGTCAAAAAATCTGTCAAAGTAGACTTTTTGCTTCTTTTATATGTAGCCCATATCCCAATCGGATATGGTATGGAGGAAAGAGACATTTATAAGAGATCCCTTAACTTACCATATTAGTCTATTAATAGACTTGGATCCTAACCGGTGGACTTGGGGTTGGGGCTTTAATCCAGATTGAGCTTGTAAGGCCTAACCCATGATGACCCCATCCTTTATTGGGCAAAGTTGGATTGATGCTGGCCAGGTTGACTCAATCCTTAATTGGGTTGAGCTAATTGATTATGGGCCAGGCTGGACCTGATTACGAAGAAGGTGGTTATGGTTATTTTAACTACCATAGTTATGTCTCAAATCCCCAACGGAGCTCTCTCCAAAATCGGGAGATTCAACTTGATTTTGCATTATCATTACGTGGGTCTCACTCTCATGTAGATTATTTGAAAATCATCACCATGGGTCGTAGTTCTGGTGTTGGGTCCTTAAAGGGCCAATGAGTTCAGGATTGATCTTCGAGTCAGTAAATGCAGATCAACAACAGTTTTACCGGGCTTCGTTGTATCTTGGAGGCGGGCCGCTTGTTAACTCATTGCTGACTTGGTCCCACCAAGGGGGTGGCGGAAAACGTCTTAAGAAAAGCGATTGCTCACCTTGAAGCATTTATTTTTTCTCTCTTTTCATAGATCTAGTTCCACCCACACCAACAGTCTTAAGACGTTGATATTCTCAAGGATCATATGAGATAGTGTATCCGATGGATTATGGATCATCTCACATTTGCTTCCAATGGTTGGATTATCTCACTTGACATTACAAATTGAAAATTAAGAAGTGGTATTTTCTTGATCGCTCCAATGGATGCAATTCAATGATTGGATCTTCTTAATCCATGTGCTTGGCTTGAAGTGGAGACGTCGAGATAAAAAATGGTATTATAACGTCGTTGATTTGCTCACATGAAGATCGATTCGTGAGTGATTGTGGTGAGGTAGCCCGAAACCCCTCTTATTTAAATTTCGTGAACCCTTATTTCTTTTTTATATTTCTTAATGGATCTACGGTTAGATTTGAACAATTGATAATGCATAGGACGCCCAAAATTCTAGCATGAGAAATTATATCCTCATTGGTTTTGAGAGATCTAAAACAAAAATGCAATCATGTCATTTTTATGCACTCTTGTGAGTAGTTTTTGCATAATCTGAACCGTACAATATTATGCCAGGGACATGCCATTTTTTTTTTTTTTTGAGATTTTTTTGGGTCCTTACAACTATTAGATTGAATGGACTTCTTTTTAAGAAAAAATCTTTTATAGAGTTGGGCCTGTTTCTATTGGCATGCCATACACATGTTTTGTAGTTGGCCACTTTCAAGCTACAATATTCTTTAGGTTACTGGTAGATAGTTCATAATTGGGCCTGACTTGTTTGTCACATATGACCATATTGTTGATGCAATATTTTTACCTTCATTAAAAAAAAAAAAAAGGGTCCATGGTAAGGTAGGTCAGGAAGAATTGGGCCTGTTTTAACCATGTTATGATAATTTTTTATGGTAGCTTGTATGTCAATTCTTCTCACTCTATGTTAGACAATACATTCTTATATTATTGTCTAGTTGTTTGGTGATATAAAATCACAAATCTTACATATAGATGAGCCTTTCAAGGCTTTCTTTTCTTATTGGCCATGCATAATAATGGTATCATATATAAATATTTTTTAGAGCTTAAGTCTTTGGCCATGATATGATAAAACTTGTTGTGTGGGAAATTTCCAGAGCTACAGGATTAAGCTAATCACAGCCATCAGATGGGGCTAAGCATTTTCACGTGCCATCCGCGTGCCATCTACGTGGCACCGATCTCATCCCGGCTACCAGGGCAGAGGCCTTAGCCGACACCAGGCATCTCCAGGCCACAAGCGCCGAACTGGACCACCTCGGGCATCATCTCGGCAAAGAGTCCACCCCGGCAGGGCCACCCCGGATGCCGTCTCCGCAGAGAGCCCTACCTCGGCTGAAGCCACCTCGGCTGAAGAAGCCAGGACAGTAACCGAAGCTAGAAAGAACATCCGCTTGGGCCCCTCATCCCCCACGTCACCAGGCACGTGGAGGGATAGGGTCACGAGCTAGTGGGACAGACACGACATCCAGCCGCCCACTATCTTCACCAGATCGCCACATGGCAGCATCCAGCGGCTGAGGCCACATCAGGGCAAGGCCCGAGGGAAGATCCGCTGGTACTCCAACCGCCAAAGGCGCCCAACACAACCTGGCCCAACAAGACACGCATTTAATGCAATGTGGGCTGACCCGACTAGCATTAAATGCTGAGTGGGCCGGATTAGACTGCATTTATTACTTTGTGGGCTGATCATGACTTCCCAGTCAGATCATGGGACCCACACCCAGATATTCTCTGAGAGATACGATCCAATCCTCTATAAATAGACCTTCATACACCATGCAAGGTACGCATAATCCCACTCACAGAGCCCTTACTCTGTCTCTCTTCTCCCTCTCCTTCCATCGTTCCAGTCCCCATACTGACTTTGGCATCGGAGAGCCTTGCGCCGCTCAGGCCAGGGTCCTCTGACCGTTTGCTACTCTCTTTCAGGCTTTCGGACGGCATCCAGACATCCCAGACACCATCATCTTCACGGATAAGTCCTGTAAGGCACCCTCTTATTGTGGGTCATAATTTTCTGCACCTACAATTGGCGCCGTCTGTGGGGAAGCAATATCCCAGCCTTCCCAACCTTCTCCTAATCTTTCCAAACAATCCTTCTTCACCTCAACCTCTCAGAAGCCATGCCTCCGAAAGCTAAGAAGGGCGTAGAATCCTCAAGAGCAGCGCTCGAGCTGCCACCACCGCCAGCGGACGTCCCTCCTCAAGGACGCTCCCACACGGTGCATGGCACGACTGCAGGCGAGGGCCGCTTAGGCTCCCAGCTCTTTATCGAGTTCCCACTCCAAGAGGGACTCGAGGCCTCAATCTCATCAGGAGAAGTCGCGCCACCCGGACGCAGTGAGCGTCAGCATAAGCGTCCCCGGAAGGACAAAGCCGTGGCCGTAGGAGAAACGCGCCGCGCTCAACCCCCTGGGGAGGTTCCTGAAGCTGCCCTCCTCCAGAAGCAACTCCAGAAGCAAGAACGAATGATTCGCGAGCTTCAGCAGCAGCTGAAGGCAGTGCAAACTGCCTCCTTGAGGGAGGTCTCGGAGCCTCAAGGGAAAAAGAAGGATGCTCCCAGCAAGGCAGCCCAGCCTCCCCGCGAGGCAGCCCAGCCTCCCCGTGAGGAACTCAGACATCATCTGGACCAGAAACGGAGCCAGATCCATGACGAAGGCTCGAGCAACAGCCGAAGTCACCACAGCCGAGGCGGCCGAACCCATAGCCGTCGTAGCCCGAGCCATCCCAAGCGGAAGACCCGAGCTCAGACTCCAGAGAAGGATGACGAGCAAGAGCGATTTGACAAGCGCGTCAGATTGGCTCTCCAGCGCAACTTGGACATGCGGGACCAGAAGCAGCTCTGTGGTCACACTGATCTCGGGGGCTCTCCCTTCACAAAAGAGATCGAGCACACCCCCTTGCCCAAGAAGTTCTCCGTCCCGCGGTTCGTCCCCTACGACGGACTGTCCGATCCATCTGCGCACCTCCGACACTTCTCCCAGAAGATGTCCATTTGGGGAAACGAGGGTCACCTAAACTGCAAGATCTTCTCCTCCAGTTTGGGTGACCTCCCCCTGAAGTGGTTCTGCTCCCTCCCGGAGCAGTCAGTTTCCAGCTGGAAGGAGCTCCAGCTCTCCTTCCTGAAGAAGTTCCAGGCCTACGCCGTCGTCCCCAAGAAGGAAGGGGACCTCATCGCCCTGAGAATGAAGCAGGGCGAAACCCTCGCCAAGTTCACCCACCGATTCTGGGCGATCTACAGCCAGATCGAGGACGCGAGAGAGGCGATAGCCATCTACGCCTTCCAGCATGCCCTGATCCCCGGCATCGACGTGCGGAAGGACTTGGCCGGGGACACCCCAGAGTCCATGTCAGAGTTGATGTCCCGGGTGAAGCGCTTCATCGCCCGGGAGGAAGACGAGATCCGAGCTAAGGATCAGGACGGGCATCCGGAGCCCGAACAGAAGAATAGCCAGCCTCGGCAAAGAGGCGGGAGGCCCTCCCAGAAGCAGGAGCCCAAGCGGGACTGGGCCTCCATTTCGACGAAGCCTTCGTCGTCCAGGTCTGGGGGCAATTGGAAGCCCAGACCTCCCTCCAGCGCCAGTCAGAGCGTCAACGTCGTCTTCAAGGAGCCGATCTACCGCATCCTGGCCAAAATCAAATCCAAGCCATTCTTCAAGTATCCTCCGCCCCTGAAGAGTGAACCCACCGAAGGAGCCCGGAGCAAGCTCTACTGCTCCTTCCATAAGGGCAACGGGCACAGGACCGAAGAATGCAGGACTTTGCAGTGGTATCTGGAGAAGCTGGCCAAAGAGGGCCACATCCCAGAGTTCATCAAGGAAGGTGATGCCGGCGGCAGCGAGGGCCGGATCCACCAGAGCGCAGCCCAAGCTCCAGACAGCGAGGACTCAGAGAAGATCATCAACGTGATCCATCTGGCGTCCTTAGCTCCCGCTTCCTCATCCCGGGGAAGCTCTCAAACCCGTGCCGAAGCCAGGCGGGCTTCGCACGAGAAAGAAGTAATGAAAGCCGACCTCGCCCCGGCATCCAAGAAAGCCCGCCGCGACAGACCAGCCATCTCGTTCTCGGATCGAGATCTAGAGGGAGTCCAGGTCCCTCACAACGACCCCCTGCTCCTTACCATGAAGCTGAGAGACTTCACCGTAAAGAGGATCCTCGTCGACTCCGGCAGCTCCTCCGAGGTCCTCTACTACGACTGCTTCAAGAGGATGAAGCTCTCCGAAGCAGACCTCACGGAGGTCCGAGCACCCTTGCTAGGGTTATCCGCCACGCCAGTCTACCCCAAGGGTAGAATCACCTTGGAAACCCAAGTCGGCGGAGCCTCCGTGTCAGCCGACTTTCTGGTTGTGGACGCCCCTTCTCCCTACAATGTCATTCTGGGCAGAACGTGGCTCCACAAGCTAGAGGCAGTTCCATCTTCCTTCCACCAAAAGCTGAAGTTCGTCCATGAGAACGAGGAAGGCAAGATGGAAGTAGTCACAGTGAAGGGAGACCAGCAGCAGGCCAGGCAGTGCATGCTGGCCGCAGTCCCAGCCGTGAAGGAGCCAGAGCGCGTCAACCTGGCCGAATTCGAGAAGGGCCTCGATGAGATCGGCCGGGACCCCGAGAAGAAGAGCATCGAGGACCTGGCCGAGGTCAGACTGGACCCGGCAGACCCAGACCGGTTCTTCCTGATCGGCACCCAGCTGTCGGACGAAGAAAGGGCCGAACTCTCCCGGTTCTTGATGCAGAATGTGGACGTCTTCGCTTGGAACCCAAGTGAGATGCCCGGGGTCGACCCTGAGGTCATGTGCCACAAGCTTAACGTCGACCCCGACCACAAACCAGTAGTGCAGAGGGCCCGCAGGACCGGGCTACAGCAGACAGATGCAGTCGTCGAAGAGGTCGACAACCTGCTAAAAGCAGGGGCCATCCGGGAAGTACAGTACCCGGTATGGCTGGCCAACACGGTGGTCGTCAAGAAGAAAACTGGGAAGTGGAGGGTGTGCGTGGACTTCACCGACATGAACAGGGCTTGCCCTAAGGACAGTTTCCCCCTCCCGAAGATTGACCAACTGATCGACGCCACCTCTGGTCACGACCGAATGAGCTTCCTTGACGCCTACCGAGGCTATCATCAGATCCCGCTCTACGAGCCCGACGAGGAGAAAACATCGTTCATCACCCCCCGCGGCACTTACTGCTATAAGGTGATGCCCTTCGGGCTGAAGAACGCGGGGGCGACCTATCAGCGCCTCGTCACGAAGATGTTCCAGGCCCAGCTCGGCCGATCGGTGGAGGTGTACATCGACGACATGGTCGTCAAATCTGTGCGCTCCAGCGACCATCTGACGGATCTCGGCGAAGTCTTCGGCATCCTTCGCGCCTACAAGCTCAAGCTGAACGCTTCCAAGTGTGCCTTCGGCGTAGCCTCTGGCAAGTTCCTTGGCAGCTTGGTGACGCGGAGGGGGATAGAGGCCAATCCGGACCAGATCACTGCCATCCAGGGCATCCAGAGTCCCTCCACCACAAAAGAAGTTCAGAGGCTCACAGGAATGGCCGCCGCACTTAATCGCTTCATCAGCCGATCATCAGATAAGTGCAAGCCTTTCTTCCAGCTTCTTAGAAAAAATTTGCAGTTCCAATGGACCCCTGAGTGCGACCAGGCATTGGCCGCACTCAAAACTTATTTGATGTCACCACCATTACTCTCTACCCCAACTCGGGGGGAGATTCTGTATTTGTACCTTGCGGTCTCGGATCACGCAGTGAGCTCCGTCCTCATCAGGGAGGACGAGGGAGTTCAAAAGCCGATCTATTACACGAGCAAGACACTGCTCGATGCCGAGACCAGGTACCTCCTGTTGGAGAAGCTTGCGTTGGCTCTCGTTACCGCCTCCCGCAAGCTCTCCCATTATTTTCAATCCCACACTATTGTGGTGATCACGGAGCATCCACTTCGGTCATTGTTCAAGAAAGCTGATTTTTCAGGGCGCATATCAAAGTGGGCAGTTGAACTGGGGCAGTATGACATTCAGTACCGTCCCCGAACTGCAATCAAAGCCCAGATCCTGGCAGACTTCATTGTCGAATTCGCCTCCCCCGGCCCGGCTCCGACCCAGCTCGGCACGGCACTGGGGGGCACAGGGCAAGAGCCAGTAGAAACAGAAGTCCAGCAGCCTCCCACCTCGGCATGGAGGATCTTTGTCGACGGGTCGTCCACCTCCAAGAGAGCAGGCCTCGGCATAGTTCTCCAATCGCCAGAGGGACTGGTCATAGAGCAAGCCTTCACCTTGGACTTCAAAGCGACGAACAATGAGGCAGAGTACGAAGCAATGATTGCAGGATTGAACAGCGCCCGAATCCTCGGAGCCCAGCATCTGGAGATCTTCAGCGACTCTCAACTGGTAACTAGCCAGCTCGCTGGGGACTACCAGGCTCGGGACGACAGGATGGCGGCCTACTTGGCCCTTGCGAAAAAACTACTCTCCCAATTCCAGAAAGCCGAGGTCAGACAAATATCCAGAGACACCAACACGCATGCAGATGCGCTTGCAAACCTGGCCTCCGCTGTCGAAGCAGGAAAGAAGAGGACCATCGAGGTCGGGTCAGTATCAAGGTCAAGTCTAGAACTCCATTCATCTCGGCTTGTCCTCTGTGCTGACCTCGGCCCCAGCTGGATGGATCCAATTGTCGCCTACTTGAAGGATGACCAGCTCCCCGAGGACAAGACAGAAGCCCACAAGATCAGGCTCAAAGCAGCTCGGTTTTGGCTCTCTCCAGAAGGCAAACTCTACAGGAAGTCCTTCACGGGTCCGTACCTCCAATGCGTCCACCCGTCCAAGGTGGATGACTTCCTGTACGAGATCCATGAAGGAATCTGCGGCAGCCATATTGGAGGTCGGTCATTGGCCTACAGAGCAATCAGCCAGGGTTACTGGTGGCCTTACATGCAGAAGGACGCCCAGGTCTACGCCAGGAAATGCGAGAAATGCCAGAAGTTCTCCCACTCACTCCATCAGCCAGCACAGGATCTGAGTCCCCTCTCTAGCCCATGGCCCTTCGCTCAATGGGGCCTGGACATTGTGGGGCCTCTTCACCGAGCTCCAGGGAACAAGAGATGGCTGATAGTGGCGACGGACTACTTCACCAAGTGGATAGAGGCTGAGCCGTTGTCCTCCATCACGGACCGGGACTCCAGGAACTTCGTTTGGAAAAAACATCCTTACGAGGTTCGGCATCCCCCGGACCCTGATCTCGGATAACGGGACTCAGTTCGACTCCAAATCCTTCAGAGAATTCTGCCAAGAGCACGGCATCAGAAACCATTACTCCACCCCGGCATATCCACAGAGTAATGGCCAGGCAGAAATCTCCAACAAAGTGATCCTGGACGGCCTGAAGAAGCGACTGGACAAGGCAAAGGGCAGATGGACAGAAGAGCTTCCGAGCGTGCTGTGGGCATACAGAACAACTCCAAGGAGGTCCACCTCGGCAACACCTTTCTCTCTGGCCTACGGGATGGAGGCGGTCATTCCCTTGGAAATCGGCCTTCCTACCCTGAGGACAGAGCTGGTCGACCAAGGCCGGAACGAGACGAACCTGGCGATGGAGCTGGAGCTGGCGGACGAGCGACGAGAGGCGGCAGCCCTGAGACTGACCGACTATCAGCAACGGTTAGCCAGGGCGTACAATCAGAATGTCAAGGAGAGAAGGTTCACTGCGGGAGAGCTCGTTTTAAAGAAGACCCTGCCAGCTGACAAGGAACCAAATGAGGGGAAGCTCGCCCCGAACTGGCATGGCCCGTTCAGAGTGGTCTCACTGGCAGGAAAGTCAGCATACAAGCTCAAAGACTTGGATGGCAAGCCGCTACCGAGACCGTGGAACGCATCCCACTTGAAGAAATTTTATTTCTAAAGATGTAATGAACTTCAGAATCAATAAAAGCAGCTCTTGCCTTGTCATCAATCTGTCTCTCTGGTCGACTCCGGCAACACAGGCTCCACGCCTTGGAAATGGCTTCGAGTTCCTGCACTCAGCCTTTCCTAAAATCCCGTGTCTTGGACACACAGGCTCCACGCCTTGGAAATGGCTTCGAGTTCCTACACTCAGCCTTTCCTAAAATCCCGTGTCTTGGACACACAGGCTCCACGCCTTGGAAATGGCTTCGAGTTCCTACACTCAGCCTTTCCTAAAATCCCGTGTCTTGGACACACAGGCTCCACGCCTTGGAAATGGCTTCGAGTTCCTACACTCAGCCTTTCCTAAAATCCCGTGTCTTGGACACAATCGAGGCTCTACGCCCTGGAAACGGCCCGGAGTTCCTAAACTCAGCCTTTCCTAAAATCCCGTGTCTTGGACACATGGGCCCACCGCCCTGGAAGAGACCTCGAGTCCCGACTCGGTCGCTTCCTAAAGCTCCTAGCCTTGGGCTATGGAGAGGCTTCGAGTTCACACTCAGCCGAGATCGGGCCCACCGCCCTGGAAGAGACCTCGAGTCCCGACTCGGTCGCTTCCTAAAGCTCCTAGCCTTGGGCTATGGAGAGGCTTCGAGTTCACACTCAGCCGAGATCGGGCCCACCGCCCTGGAAGAGACCTCGAGTCAGACTCGGCCGATTCCTAAAGCTCCTAGCCTTGGGCTATGGAGAAGGCCTCGAGTTCAGACACTCGGCCGGATTCCAAAGATCAGGGTTTCTACACCCCTCAAAAATCATTGCCGAGCTCATGCTCACGCGGCCGAGACCAGTGGGATGATGACTCCACTCCGGCACGAGGCAGCTCGGCTCGGCCAAAGCCAGCCGTTTCGAAGTCAGTGCCAGCACTCAAACACAAACAGCACAGAAAGTGTACCAGAACAGTGCAAAGAAATGAGAGAAGAACTCAAAAGCGCTGTACACAGTTTGGGTAATCAGAGAATTCCTTTTTATCCATTGCAAACTACTTCATTACAAGGAAGTGCAGAATAGAAAGCAAATACAGAAAGGATGATCACAGTCCTCTAAAAACAGAAAATGGATAAGAGGTCAGGAGACTCTGTTCTTCACCGACTCTTCAGGCGGAAGGCTCGAGAACGCTGGATCACCGCCTGGAGGTTCTGAGCGATCCTGGACCTCGCTGGGCTCTGCAACACCCTCGGCGGCCAGTGGGACCAGCCAAGCTTGAAGAAACCTCCCGGACCAGCGGGGCCTCATCCCGCCTGCCGTACGACGGGCGCACTGGGCCGCGTCGGACGAGAATGCGCCACCGTCCCCCCGCCGCGCATCCTCACTCTGTCTGGCCAAGGGCGGACGGCCGTGAACCCGCGTTCAGAGAGCGCGTGGTCCACGGGGAGTTCCTTCAGAGAGCGCGCAGACCACGACAGCCTTCCCCCCTCGGGGATGGCCGTCCAACGGCGCAAGGTTTCCCCCGGATCAGGTGATCTCAGACATCTCACGGACATGATTCCTACTGCTATGTTCTCTCCTCCTATGGCAAGCTTGCCACCCCTATTTATAGGAAGGAGAAGGCTCAGTCTCCAAAAGGAGTTATGAGGGCGAAGTCTCCCACGCGTTATTGGGAATGCACGACTGTTGACCGGCGATCCCTATGGCGCCACGTGGAGACATCCGTCAGACTCCCTCGTCAGCAGCGCCACCATATCTATTGTTATTTAAGATCGCCCAAGATACGGAAGATCAGCGCAAATACCAATGGAGATCACCTAAAATACGGAGGATCGGCGCGAATACCAAAGAAAATCACCTAAGGTACGGAGTATCGACGCTAGCACTCAAGAAGACTACTCGACACTCATTTCTAACGTTCCGTCACAAGGAACACTCTGCCGAACTCAAGCATCAAAGTACCAGGCTTAAAAGAGAGAAGCGCGAGTATTTGAAGAAACCTTCGATTGTATTGAAATCCCATTCATTACAGTATTTAGCAAATACACATTGAAGAAGATTACAAAGCATAAAGCAAAAGCAAAATATCCCGAGGTCCCGAGGTCATGGCTGATCAGTTGTACGGGCTGCAGCGTCAGAAGCTTCGCCGGATGGACGGGTAGAGGTCGGCACCGGAAGCGTGTACGGAGGCGGCTCCCGAAAAGAAGGGTGGCCCTCCGAGACCCCGACTTCCTTCAGGCCGGCAAGCCACCCTTTCGCCCAGGCCTTATCCCTCACAACAAGAACCCTTTCCTTGTAGTGGGCGGTGACCTGCACTTTGGCATCCTCGAATGCAGCATCGCACTCGGACTCGAGCTTCGCCTCGGCTTCATCCGCCCTCTTAGACTCGGATTCAAGCTTCGCCTCGGCTTCATCCGCCCTCCTGGACTCGGCTTGAAGCAGGGCCGCGTAATCGTCTCCCATCTTTGAGATGGAGACCTCGAGCTCGGCCACCTTGGTCCGCTCCGCCTCAGCTTCTTCCCTCACCTGCTCGAGCTTTGCCGCGTACTCCTCTTCCACCCTGGCTAACTTCTGGCTAACGGCATCCAGGGATTCCTACAAGCCGTTCTTCTCCACGGACAGCTCGGCAACGTCCGCGCTGTACCCGCGGATCCTATCAGCAACGGCGATGGACTTCTGCGCCGCCTGTCAAAGAAAGAAGACGTACGTGTTAGATCCAAAGAGCGTCAGACGCTAAATTGCTGGTTTGACGAAGGGAGATGAAGAATTACCACGAAGTTGGACTGCAGCATCGACAGGATCAGCTTCTGATCGCTGTACTTATCCAGCCGCTCCATGTCCCGGGGAAGGGCGCAGGCTCGCCCAAGGGCCTCGAGGACCGGGAGATCGATCCTGTGAAGAATGCAATCCTCCACCGTCATCGGCCTCCCCGGCCCAAGCATGAAGCTCGGCTCCCATAACAGCGGCCCCTGCGGCAACGAGGCAGCAGCCGAGTTAGGGCCCGCGTCAGTCCTCGGCATCTTCAGCGGCCGAGTCTCCTCCCGCTCAACCTCAGCCGGGGGCAGGCGTGCCCCTGGATCAACAGGACTAAGGGGCGCGGGAACCTCCGCCACCTCTGCAGTTGAAACCACCCGAGCCCTCGGAGACGGATGCCTCGGAGAATTTACCGGCTCCTGGGGGGCTCGGACGTCCTCCGCTCCAAGCGCCAAAGCTTCGAGGTCCTCAAAGGACAAACGCCTGGTGTGCCTCATCTCAGAGCCAGGCGAGGGAGATCGGGCAGGTTGACTCGATTCCCTTCCTGAAACCTCGGGAAGTCTCGATCCCGATGTGGAAGCTAGGGTTCCAGACGTTGCCCTAACGTCAGACGACACCCGCAAGGGCTCTGCAACCTCCGGAACGGCCTGCTCCTGACCGACCTCAAGTCCGGCACCTTCACCCTTGATCGGTTCTACGGTGCCCCTCAAATACCCGCGGTACTTCGGCTCATATCCTAGCAGCGACCAAGCCGCCCTGCCGTCGTGGCCGCTGTATCGCTTCACCAGACGGAGCCAGGACTCGTTCCTCTTCCAGATGTATCTGGCAGCCCGCTTCCTCTCCTTCAAAGCTGCAGCAATCAGAATCATTAGCGCGGCAGAACAAAAGAAACTTATGAAAAAAGAAAAGAAACGAAGGGTGTTTACTTGGAATGGTACCGAAGTGGCGAGGGACCTGGAAGCCTCTATCGGTGTCCGCCTCCCCAAACTCCCAGTTTCCCGAGACGTACAGAAGATCGTCCCCGGCATACTTGCTCGAATCCTCCAAGTATCGGACGAAGCCGTCCCGGCCCGACTTAGCCCGGAGATAATAAGAATCCCCGGACCTACATATGTCATAGACGTCCTCAAGGTCGAAGACGCCGAAGTCGGTGCCCAGGACCTCATTCAACTTGACCGTGCCCATCACGATCTTGAAGGCATTCGGCAGCAGTTGGCAGGGGCAGAGACGCCACTGACTAAGGCACCTCCTGAGAAGGGGGTGAAGGGGGAATCGGACCCCGCCTTCTATCACGGCCACCAGCGGAAAAGGCATCCAGCCTCCCAAAAAGGCGCGAGGGTTGTAGCCATGGGGGTCAGCACCCCTGACTTGGACATCAGCAGGGATCCTAAAGGCCAACCTGAAACCCTCGATCGCTGCCTCGCCCTCTAACCAGTGGCTGTAAATCCCCATTCCTATCCCAGTCTAGAAGCAGAGAAATCCGCAGAAGAAGAGGCAAGGCAGAAGGAACTTACGGAAGCAGAACGAAGATGCTGGGGCAGCAAAGAGACTCAACTTCAGCAGCGCACCACTCCTCAGATGAAGCTCCCTCACAGTAGCTTGCCCACCTCTGACGCTCGCCTCTGATTCAGAATCGCAAACGAAGAGTAAAGCAGACCTCGACTGCCCTATATATAGCAGAGAGGCCCCCTTTCCAGAAACCCTAGTTGGGCGCGCCAAGGGGCGCCCCCTGGGATTTCGCGCGCATCATTTCGAAAATTGATCACGCCCCTGACGAAACGGCGCGCAAATCATTTCAAAAATTGATTGCGCCCCTGACGAGACAGCGCGTACGACCTCGAGGAGACAGACAACTAGCCAAGAGATGACGCGTGGAGCCGTCGATTTGTCTTCAGCATTGAATAGGGAACGCCATTTATTACCTCGAGCATCCAAAGCGACAGCGAGTCAGAGCCGAAAGAGGCTCTCTCCTCCAGATAGACCCGGCACATAGCTCCCGACCTCACGACACTGACGTTCTACGCGAGCTCAGAAGCTAGGGGGCAATTGTGTGGGAAATTTCCAGAGCTACAGGATTAAGCTAATCACAGCCATCAGATGGGGCTAAGCATTTTCACGTGCCATCCGCGTGCCATCTACGTGGCACCGATCTCATCCCGGCTACCAGGGCAGAGGCCTTAGCCGACACCAGGCATCTCCAGGCCACAAGCGCCGAACTGGACCACCTCGGGCATCATCTCGGCAAAGAGTCCACCCCGGCAGGGCCACCCCGGATGCCGTCTCCGCAGAGAGCCCTACCTCGGCTGAAGCCACCTCGGCTGAAGAAGCCAGGACAGTAACCGAAGCTAGAAAGAACATCCGCTTGGGCCCCTCATCCCCCACGTCACCAGGCACGTGGAGGGATAGGGTCACGAGCTAGTGGGACAGACACGACATCCAGCCGCCCACTATCTTCACCAGATCGCCACATGGCAGCATCCAGCGGCTGAGGCCACATCAGGGCAAGGCCCGAGGGAAGATCCGCTGGTACTCCAACCGCCAAAGGCGCCCAACACAACCTGGCCCAACAAGACACGCATTTAATGCAATGTGGGCTGACCCGACTAGCATTAAATGCTGAGTGGGCCGGATTAGACTGCATTTATTACTTTGTGGGCTGATCATGACTTCCCAGTCAGATCATGGGACCCACACCCAGATATTCTCTGAGAGATACGATCCAATCCTCTATAAATAGACCTTCATACACCATGTAAGGTACGCATAATCCCACTCACAGAGCCCTTACTCTGTCTCTCTTCTCCCTCTCCTTCCATCGTTCCAGTCCCCATACTGACTTTGGCATCGGAGAGCCTTGCGCCGCTCAGGCCAGGGTCCTCTGACCGTTTGCTACTCTCTTTCAGGCTTTCGGACGGCATCCAGACATCCCAGACACCATCATCTTCACGGATAAGTCCTGTAAGGCACCCTCTTATTGTGGGTCATAATTTTCTGCACCTACACTTGTAATTGTATATTAAACGCAATTTTCTTTGTGTAGTAGGCCATTTTATGTTGAGTACATAAATTCTGGATGGCTCATCATTTTTCTTATTTTTATCATCAGTTCTTTATATATATATATATATGACTCATGATAATGATGATGATGATGTTTAATGTGGTCTACCAATATTATTTGATCTGGATTATGGCTAATGTCTTGTAAATCCTTTACGAGTTTGAGGGGCACAACCTATGTGGTGGGGCCAATTGACCCTCAATTATTCTATAAAGGATCCTGCATAAGAAAACTTGTTACACCCAATGTTCTTTGGATGAGCATAGTATTTATCATTATTTGCCTTAAATGTGGGGGGTGTATGTATATAGTTAATTTGGCTCTCAGATCCTTAAGAGATCACAATTGGGTCAAAGAGGCTTTAATGCATTTTTTTTTTTATATCCATATAATTTTTATAGCATTAAGTCTAGTATGATTGGAACCTTACTTGTGTATAATATAAAAGGTTATCCATAAACTCTATTGAGCCCTGAAATCACTGGATGTGGCTTCATGTGAGGAGGCCAAAGCTAGTGATTATAGATATCATAATGGGTTAAAACTTGATAATTAGTTGATTGAGCTGGGATCAATGGAAATGGGCGAGAAACGGATCTCTAATAAAAATCTATAATAGATAAGAAACATAGGTATCCTTGGTATTTATTCATGTGAGGAGGCCTATGGTAATGATTTTAGATTTCATAATGGGTTAAAACTCCTAGGGTCAATGGAAATGGGCTAGAAATGAATCTCTAATAAAATTTATAATAGAAAAGAAACCTAGGTTTCCTTGGTATTTATTCATAATTTTGCAACTCATCAATGGATGTGAAAAACATTTTTCCTTAATGATGAATTAGAAGAAAATTTTCACGTGGACCTATATGAGGGATTTGCTATTCCAAGAAGGGACTATAAAGTTTGATAATTAATTTTATCCCTCTATTATTTAAATCTAGTTCTGAGCAATGGTATGAAAAATTTGATGAAATGATATTTATCATCTGGTTTCAAAATAAATGTGTATTCCCAATTTTCTTAAGATAAGGGTGTGCCAATATATATTGATGATTTGCTCAATCTTGTACTAATTTTGATTGCATCAATAGTACAATTTATCATTTTTTTTAAATATATGAAAGACTTCTGTCTTGCTAATATTCTATTAGGAATACTAATTCTCAAACATGAGAATGCATATATCCTGACTCGTCTCATTACATTGAGAAAAAAGATGTATTTATGTTCAATCAATTTTCCAGTTTACCTGTTTATATTTTGTCACGACCCGGGCCCGAGATCCGTTAAACTCCCGGATCGCAATCACATACTTACTCTTGTAAACCCCGAATTAACCGAAATTAAAACGGGATCCACAAGGGATAATCATACAAATTTGCGGAAAATATACAAATTGCGGAATACATATATTTAACATCAACTATCATCAATGTATAATCCCAATCAAAAGTGAGGTTCTTATACACGAATTGTTTTGTCAACCATTGTATATTCGCATACAATTAAAGGTGACCAAAAATTGAATTTCCAAATAGTTCTCCCAAAAGAGTCTAAACATTCCCAAAAGAAAACCCCAAAATGAATCTCCATGTCATGACGCACTCGGATACTCGTATCAATTAGTATCCCGTCTATGCTATTCTATCAATCCTCCTGGAGGAACCGGAGCGGTCTCCTCCGCTGGCGCTGGGGCCGCTGCAGGGTCGGCATGGGCAAGTGGGCCTGTAATGCCATCAATAACACTAATGAACACGACGGTTCAACAATGCATACATAATTCTGTGATATAACATGTTAATACCTACATGATTTCATTCAGCTGTATTTCTATCAATTCCAACAATTCATAGCATAGATAATACCATTAGTCAATTAATGATCATAAATAATTTGGCAACTGCCATAGCATTCATTTCATTACTTTTCATTCTTTTACCATCTTCCCTCAAAGGAAGGATTCATCTTCCAAATGGAAGGAATAGTATAGTCATAATCTTTCAATGACAATAATTCAATATTGTGGGACTTACTAGTGCCCGGGCCAGGGGCATCTAACATCACCACGGAGCTCCGGAACGCCTCCAAATCCATCTACTGCAGTAGGAATAATCATTTGATGAAATAGCTATGTAGTGCCAAACTTATGAGTTATCACTTTAATCTATTTCTAGATTCCATTCAAGACATGCAAGTCTAGTAAAGCAGTTACAGTACAATACAAACACATACCAATGAGGGAATTCGGGTAACTAGGAATTCCACTCATTTCTTTCATGATTCCAACCAACCATTCGAGTGTAACCATTGGTTATCTAATGTACGTGTTATTCTTGATGGGCATCACTTTTAATTAATGTGAACAATAAAGTCCCCGTAATTATCACTCATGGGGGTCTAGTCTATAATTCATTGAACATTCGTTATGTTATTAAACTTAGGGTTCAATCACTTGAAATCTCCTTTTATTTTTCATTAATTCAATTGACCTCTAATCTCATAATAACTAGCTTTAAAACTAGTTTAGAGAGCAATTACGTTCATAAGAAACATCTATGATCGAATGAACCCCGAAATCCAATGAAAATACGTCCCAGTTAAGAGACAGTCTGATAGATCGACGCACAGGTCCGATCGATCGGACAGAAACAAGTCCCAGTTAAAGGATAGTCCGATCGATCGACGCGCAGGTCCGATCGATCGGACAGAAATATGTCTCAGTTAAGACACAGTCCGATCGATCGGACCTGATGGTCGATCAATCGGACAGGTCCGGGACTGGTTCCCAAACCACCGATTTCTGCCCTTCTTCTTCCATTTTTCCTACATCTCCACTTCATACATGCATATAATTAGGATATCTTGTCTTCCTTCATTTACCAACTCATATACATTCAAATACCCATTTCTAATCCATCATTCATTTACAATAAACTCATTCCAATCTACAATGGAAATTCCACAAATGATTCTAATCAAGGTAGTGCATAGACATTAACATAATCACATAGAAAATGTATACACTTGCCTCTATTGAAGCTTCTTGAGCAAAACCCCTCTTTCTAAGCTTGGATTTGAGGTCAAACCCTTTTTAATCAAACCTTAATTTCATAAAACATGCAAGAGAGATATCTTATGAGCTATTCATGCTAGAAATCACCTACACACACCTAATGGAACTTGAAAACCCTATAAAAGTCCAAGGCACTTACTTGTAGTTCAAAGAGAAAAAGGTTGGGTCCTAGCCAAAGCTCCAAAAGTTCTAATAATGGAGAATGAGGTGAGGAAGAAGATGAAGATGATGAATCCACTCTCCAAAATCACTTGCAAGCTCTCAATCTTCACTCTTAATGGAGGGGATGGAAGAAAGAGAGAAAGAGATGGAGAAGTTGCCTAGGGTTTACTATTGAAATGAAATGAACCCATCTCTTAGCTTATATAAGCTATCATTTTGCATTTAAGTCCACTTTCTTATACTCATTTACACTTTAAGTCAAATGAGGGCTTTTTTGACTAATCTTAAGTCAAAACTAATTGTGTATGTTATGAAAGTTAACGCATTAATCGAGATATACGCGATGGTGTCAAGAATTACCGTATTCGACGAAATACGCATAAATTCGTATTTACGAAAAAGTCCTTATCTCTACTCATTTAAACCAAATCTCAATTCAATGATTTCAATTTCATTCAATCTCACTTCATTATGCTCAATTCAATCATTAGAGACTTGTTTATCTCTTTTTGGTCATTAACCAACATTAATTCAATTAATTATACTTAATTAGCATAAATCTCAATTAATTAGCCTTAATCATCATTAATTCGGGACGGGGTGTAACATATTTATATGGTCTAAATGTATGAAATTGACCTGACATGAGGAAAGATTGTGTCACAAAAGGAATATTATGATAGCTTACGGCCGCATGACATGCATTACTTAAATTGTTGCATATGTTTTTGTTAAACTGAGTGGATTTTTTAGTAATCCCGATTTAATGCATTGAAACCTTGTTTTTGAAACCCTTAAATTTCTGAACATATTTATGCATCATGGATTGATTAACATTTTTGGGAATCTTCCTATTTGGAAGGGTGTTGTGATGTTAGTTGGAACGTTGGTTCAAACAATTCCTTGTCCAAGAGTAGTTGGATGCATGTATGCTCTTGGTGGGACTGCAACATTCTACCATGGAGTGCGCATTTGTGACAACTTGCAACAAGAGGCAAAGAGACGGTGTGATTGGAAATTTACAATTAGAAATTTCAATTTGATCCAAAATAAAGCCACTAATTTCTTTGCATAGTTTTAGTGATGCTCCATTATCATGAGTGTACTCACTGTACATGGTTAGTAAAGAGGGGTATTGGACAAATGCATAGTTATGTGGTTGGATTGCTTAATCCGGTGTGATCACTTTTGATCATGTGAGGTCAAGTGTAAACTTGACAGCTCCCTTGGTTAAAGGCCTTACAAGGGATGTTAACTTCTATGGGGATGGGTTTAAGCCCACTTATTGATCAGCTATGATAGAAACTCGACTCAGCATTTGCACTCCAGATCCTGAGTTCAATGAGCAAAGTATATCATCAGTTTGTGATCTGCAAGCACTAAATTTACTTATTTCATCCCCTGGATTAGAAGTAGTACTGCTTGGACCAGTAATGGAAAAGGAGAGGTTGAGTCGGGCTTTTAATGGATCTAAAACAGATTTTTGTTGTAGCGTTTATGTTATAGGAGAGCCTATGATAGGTCCACCTATATGAATGTGGAAGTGTGGCCGCTTCCTATAAGGATTGAGTTTTTCTCTAGGAGCATTCATGAAACCAGGATATAGACACATGGCCTGAGATAGCGTCGGCTTTATCAGAACCACCAGAAGCTAAGAGGTTTTATACGTGATAGTAATTCCGGTCTTGTCACATGGAGTCACTAATTCAAAGCTACGACTATTAAGCACTTCGATGAGACTTTGAGATCTATCACTAAGTGAAGGTTCAAGTCCACATGACACCTATCATTTATACATAAAATCTCGAGATATCAATAGCAGAATAAATCTTCATTTTGTGGGGGGTCATTGCACAAATTCCCCAAAATTGTGGGGGTCCTTCATGATTTTTTAGATTTTTGGGGGTCTATATGAATTATTTGACAATGTGGGGCCTTGTTGTCCTTTTTTTTTTTCCACTTTATGGGGCATTGTTTGAGATTTTTGGGAATTGTGGGGGATTGTTGGAAATCGTCAAAAATAAGAAAATCAAGGTTTGGGCTTTGTTTTCTCATAAATTACTTTTCATATTCATCCATTTCTCATGTAGTGAAATCCAATAGAAGATAACCCTTTTGAGAACCTATTTTTTATTTGGAAACTTACCTTCTTTTATATGTAGCCAACATCGCACATCGGATATGTTATGGAGGAAAGAGACATTTATAAGAGACCGCCCTGCACACGCTAGTTTCCCACAGGTTTCCGCGGTAAGGATCCTCGAAATTCGATCCAACAGTGATTAATAAGAATCACATTCATACGAATAAATTACGCGGAAGCATTGTAGCAAACATAAAAGTCTATGACATGGGTATATGATGAGAACGCTCAAGACTAGTATAAAAAAGAGAAACATTCCATAGATGGGCCCCAAAGTTAGTTTCAAGTTAAATACAAAAGTTAATTAGTCAATAATTATAATTTCCCAAAAAGAATAAGCCAACAATGGCTACAACAAAATCCCAAAATAGAATCCATCCCAAAAAGGTGATCGAGCTCCGAAGTCAACCCGACGTCTAAGCGACATCATCAGGCTGCCACTCGCGTTCCACAAATCTATTGGGTCCGCCTCAAAGTGCGCCTCAATGGCAAGGGGCTCGACATCTGGCACCAAGCAAAAGGGTCAGATATGACGGTCTGGCAAGCAAACATAACAAATAATAGGATGATAGAAAGAGTAAAACATTAAATATATGAGAGCAACGATTAAAATCCTAAATAACAGAAACGATAAGATAAAAGATCAACTTCTATAATATTAATGAATCCCATGCTATGATAAGTGAAGTAAACAAGAACCATAAGATAAAACATTAAACGTATAAAACATTGGCAAACCACGTATAGCTAAATTCTCATGTTACCGAAGTAACGGGAGCAGACAGAATCGTAGCCACTACTCGTGGGACCGGAACGAACATAGTCGTTAACAAATAGAACCGTAGCCACTACACATGGGACCGGATATAAACCGTTGCCAGTGGTCGGTACAGACAGAATTCAAACTGCAGTTGGCGAACAATTTAAAGATTTCAAGCCTGATGATCATTCCGACAAGGTAACTTAAGCTTAGTGGTGCCATTAGAGTAAAAGTTCGAAACCTCGAAGTAATGCAAATCCGTTCATAAAAACACATTTCCAAAATCGATAAGAAAACTACTCCGAACAAATACATATCTCACATATCGATGAATCCGAGCAAAATAAGATAAGTAGTCTTATCAATGTCTACTAATGTGGTAAACCTACCCCAAAGCATTTAAATAAATTTATAAAGGAAATCCGGACGAAACCTTTTTAACATGGAATGAGTGTATGATGATTCAACAGTCTAATGCAGGTCGTCTTGATGTACATTTGACCCCCTATTGTCATCAATTAATAGTAATTTGGTGCCACAGAAGATCCTTGACAATTACAAGGGATGAAGTGTACATTGAGACTTGGAAGGTTTCCCAAATGGTTTTGTTCATAATTCAAACCAGTTTACATAATAGTTCAAGGATTGTAAATGGGCTGAATGGGCTTCAAATATAGAAAAAGGATTGGGCTGAATTGGGCTTGAATATGGGCTTGAAGTGGACCTGAACAATAATCCAATAAGTCCCCTTTAAAAATTGGTTTAAACCTTTTTGAATCAGGCCCACAATTGGCCTTGAACCAAGCTGAAAACAGTCCACCATCTTGGCCAGAACAGCCCTTGAAATGGCCCAAAAAATCAGATCTTGAAACAACCCAAACAGGCCTTAAAACCAGCCCAAACAGGCCTTGAAATGGACCCAGAACCAGGCCCTGAATCAGGCCCCCTGGCTGGGCTGGGCTCGCTCGAGCGACCCAAGGTCCGCTCGAGCGAAGCCCAGACAGAGCCTGGGTCGCTCGAGTGAGGGCCAGGCAAAACCTGGTCCGCTCGAGCGGCCCACTGGGTTGCTCGAGCGGCCCACTGGGTTGCTCTATCCAGTCCGGCTCAGCTGGGTGTTTTCTCCTCTTTTTGCACTCTTTTTCATTCCTTTTCTTTTCCCTTCTTTCATACACATTTCCAAGATTAATTGGGCCCTTTCTTGACCTCCTCAACTCATCAAATCATCATCCATAATCACTCCAATTATCCAAACACAATACTTTTAAATCAAAGATCTCATCCATTCTTTGAATACAAGAACTTGACATAAAGAAGACAAAATTTCAAAATGATCAAATTGAAAACAAACCTCCCATTCATTGTAAAACAATAACATAAGTGAAATCAAACATAAACATTGCTCCACTTATCTAAAGTAGATCCATGAATCATAAGAAGATTAGAACATAGGAATGAAATACCATGAAATGAAGCTTAATGAAAAGAACCATCATATTAATTGTAAAATCCACTTGCCTCAAGCCAAGATGAGAGAAATATTACTCATCAAACAACCCTCTAGGGCCTCAAGCTCCAAATCTACAAAAACCCCAAAAGTTCCCAAAGAAGAGCCCCAAAAATCAACATTTGCAAATCTCAAGGGAAAACTCTTGCATGTGTGATGAAAACACTCTAAATGAAGAGGAAAACCAAGATTTCAAGTTTGGAAAGCCATTGCTAACCTTGAAGAACTCAAACCATGAAGAGAAGCTTGAAAGAGAACCTTGCCCTAGCTCAAATCCTTAGAAAAACACATCTTTGGAAAGCTTGAATGATGAGGAAGAAACCTAGGAGATCAATCCTCCATGAAATCTCCAAGAGATAGGTGTTCCAGAGGAGAGAGAAAATGGCTAGGAGAGGGAAAAAACCCTTGGCTCCAACGTTGCAGGAAAAAGAAGAATGAAGGAGGAGAAGAGAATTATTCTCCCTTATAAGATGGGTTTGTGGGTCCCAATCTTCACAAGGCTAAAAATGGTATTTGCAGGCCCCGAATGGAAATGACGAAGAAGACAAAATGATCAACGAAATTTCTACTATCCAAAAAGTATATTTTTGTCAATTTCTGAAAATTTTAAAATTTCGGTACAGATTTTGTGTGAAAGGTCAGTTTTGCCCTTTTTCTCGAAAAACGCGATTTCTGATCATTAAATCCAAATGGTCAAAACATGAAAGTTGATAATCTAAATGAAATGAGTCAAAATACATAAAAACTGAGATTTTACAAAAGCCAAAATTAAACTCCAAAGATTCACACACAACACACGGGCGCCCCGGCCCGCGTCAAGCGTAAGTCAATGACTCTCGAAAGTTCCAAAAGCTATTCAAACATTCTAATCTAGCTTAAGAAAATAAGATAATCGTCCAATAACCCCACTTATCCACTAATCACAGTTAAAATATAATTAAATATTCCAAACCTGGGTCGGGGTCTGACATCCTCCACCCCTAAAAATCACATTTGGTCCTCCAAATGATCACTAACCTCTGAAAATAGCTGAGGGTATTTCTTCTGGACCTGATCACGAAGTTCCCAAGTGGCCTCTTCTGGTCCATGATTCTCCCAACGAATCTTTACCCACTGAATTGTTTTGTTTCTCAGCTCTTGCTCTTTGGTGTCAACAATCTCTGCTGGTTTCTCAATGTAGGTGGCATCTTCTCGAACAGTCCAACGGTTCGTGACTGTAACACGTGTGAAGGGTCCGAGACATACTTCCTTAGCATTGACACGTGAAACACATTGTGCACACCCGAAAGTTCTGGAGGCAAAGCTAATCTATATGCTACTTCCCCAATACGACTCAGGATCTCATACGGTCCAATGAATCTCTTAGATAATTTGCCCTTCTGCCCAAATCTCAGTGTTCCTCTGACCGAAGATACCTTCAAAAATACTTTGTCTCCAACTTGGAATTGTAGATCCTTCCTTCAAACATCAGCATAACTCTTCTGTCGGCTTCTCGAAATCTTCAATCGTTCATGAATAATTTTGACTTTGTTACTTGTTTCTTCAACCAAAGAAGGTCCATGAAAACTGCGTTCTCCAACTTCTTCCCAATACACTGGGGTCCTACACTTCCTGCCATACAACGCTTCGAAAGGGGCCATTCCTATGCTTGAATGGTAACTGTTGTTGTAGGCAAATTCACAGAGAGGTAAATTCTCATCCCATTGATTCTTGAAATCAAGTACACAAGCTCTAAGCATGTCTTTAAGGGTCTGAATAGTCCTCTCCTGACTGACCATCAGTTTGCGGGTGATATGCTGTGCTGAATTGAAGCTTCGTTCTCATCGATTCATGTAAGGTCTTCCAAAATCTCGAAACAAATCTACTATCTCGATCTGAAGTAATGGAGACCGGCTGACCATGACGACTAACAATCTCCTTCACAAAGGCTTGTGCCAAAGCCAACATGTGCATTTTCTTCCCGGTCTTCAAAGGAATAAAGTGTGCCGACTTCGTTAACCGATCTACTATGATCCAAATATCATTGTCCCTCTGTTTGTAGTCGGTAGACCCGAGATGAAATCCATAGTCAAGTGTTCCCATTTCCACTCTGGGATTTCTAATGGCTGCAAAAGACCAGGTGGTTTCTGATGTTCTGCCTTCACCAATTGACAAGTCATACATCTGGATACGAAGGCTGCTATCTCTCTCTTCATATTGTTCCACCAAAAATGACTCTTCAAATTTTGGTACATCTTCGTGCTCCCCGAGTGTACAGAATACCTCGTAGTTGTGAGCTTCTACCATAATGTCATTCTTCAAATTATCTATCTTTGGAACACATAGTCTGCCACGAAAGTACAAAACTCTATCCATGATCTGAAAATCTGGGTGTTCTGAGATGTGCTCCACAATTTTAGCCAAGTTTGGATCTTGCATCTGACTGTCCTTGATTTTTTGAATGAAGACGGGCTCAGACACTGTCATATTTGCCAACATAACTCCTTCCCTCAAAGGTTGAAATCTACTCTCAACTCTTCGAATTGCTGAAAATTGTAAAACCCTTGCAAACTGGCCAAACAAACTGATTTTCTACTCAATGCATCTGCCATTACGTTAACCTTCCCCGGATGATAGATGATTGAGAAATCATAGTCTTTGATGTACTCCATCCATCTTCTTTGCCTCATATTTTATTCTTTCTGAGAGAACATATATTGGAGACTACGGTGATCCGAATGAACTTCAAATTTTTCTCCATATAAATAGTGTCTCCACATCTTTAACGCGAACACTATCGCTGCCAGCTCCAAATCGCGTGTCGCATATTTCTTCTCGTGTTCCTTCAATTGTCTCGAGCCATACGCTATCACATTCCCGTTTTGCATCAAGACACATCCAAGTCCTACACCTGAAGCATCAGTATAAATGACAAAACCAGCCACTCCTCGAAGGTAAGGTGAGGACATGTGCTGAAGTTAACCTCTTCTTCAACTCTTTGAAACTAGCTTCACATTTCTCTGACCATACGAATGGTACATTCTTTCGGGTCAACTTGGTCAAAGGTGCTGCAATGGATGAAAATCCTTGTACAAATCTTCTATAGTATCCTGCCAAACCCAGAAAACTCCTAATCTCGGTCACATTCTTCGGCTTCTCCCAATTGATGACCACTTCTATCTTTGCTAGATCAACTACTAGTCCTTCTCTAGAAATGATGTGACCCAGAAAAGTGACTTGGTCTAGTTAAAACTCGCACTTCCCAATCTTCGCATATAATTGATTATCTCTCAACAACTGCAATGAAGTCCTCAAGTGCTGCTCATGGTCTTCTCTTGACTTGGAATACACTAGTATGTCATCAATAAAGATGACTGTGAACTGATCTAAATAGGGTGCAAAGATCTTATTCATAAGGGCCATAAATACCGCTGGTGCATTCATCAGTCCAAAGGGCATCACCAAAAATTCATAGTGCCTGTATCTAGTCTGGAAAGCTGTCTTCGGGATGTCTGATTCTCTAACTCTCAACTGATGATATCCGGACCTCAAATCTATCTTTGAGAAAAGTTTTGCTCCTTGCAACTGGTCAAATAACTCGTCTATCCTTGGCAAAGGGTACTTGTTCTTGATGGTTACTTGGTTCAATTTCCTGTAGTCTATGCACATCCTCAAGCTTCCATCCTTCTTCTTGACAAATAGTATTGGGGCTCCCCATGGTGAAACACTTGGCCTAACAAAGCCTTTGTCTAGTAACTCTTGTAACTGTAGTTTCAATTCTCCTAACTCTGCTGGAGCCATCCTGTAAGGAGCAATGGAGATCGGAGTAGTCACTGGCATCAACTCTATTGTGAACTCAACCTCTCTGACAGGTGGTAAACCTGTAATTTCTTCCGGAAAAACATCGGAAATTCGCACACTACCGGGATGTTCTCCCCCCTTGGGACTGTTCATCCTTGGTGATAAAAGCAATGAATCTTTCACATCCTGATCTCAACAACTTAGCTGCAGAAAGGGTTGAAATAAACCTAGCCGGAGAAACTCTTTTCTCTCTTTGAAATTTCACCCCGGAGGATATCCCATCCAATCTAAAAGCAATGGTCTTGCTATAGCAATCCATAGAGGCATGATGTCCTACTAACCAATCCATGCCTAAAATGACATCGAAGTCATGCATAACTAAGATAATAAGGTCTGCAGGGAATATGACATCTCCTATCTTCACTGAGCAACTATGGTAAAATGTACTACACACAACTTGTTTCCCTACCGGAGTAGTAACAGTCAAAACAAACTCTAACTCTCTAGCAGGCACACTAATCATTTTAGCAAACACATGGAATATGAAAGAGTGAGTAGATCCCGGATCAAACAACACTTTAGCTTCTACTTCACAAATTAAGAGTTTACCTTCCACAACATCTCCCGCTGCTTTTGTGTCCACTTGGTTGAGGTGATTGAGGCGACCTTGCTGATGTGGTCTATTCTGGTTCTGATTCTACCTTCCTTGCTGCACATTCTGATTCTGTTGCGGTGGACGGGAATTCTGATTGTGTGGTTACTGACGGGGCTGCTGATTCTGCTGCTGTCTTGGCTGATTCTGAACTGCCTGCTGGTTCTGTTGAGGTGCCTGCCTTGGTGGCTGCTGAGGTGCCCTATTGCCTTGATTTCTGTTATTTGGGCAATCTTTCATTTGGTGATCTGTGCCACCACACTTAAAACACGCACCAGTGACTCTATAGCACTGCTGATAAGGGTGATTCTTGCCATAATGCTCACAACCACCTTGAGCTGGAGTATTCTGCTGCTTCTTCTGTCTCTTGCCTTGGTAAGATTTCTGCCTTCCTTGGTATTGCTATCTCTTCCTCTGATTCTCCTTGATGATCTTATTGTTGATGTCTTCAAATCTGTAAGCTCTTTTGATAGCCTCTTGGAAAGTAATTGATGGAACCACACCTAATGCGTCCCTCAAGATGATGGGATTAAGTCCATCCATAAACTTGGTAATTTTCTTCTCTTCCGTATCCACAAGCTCCAGTGCATAACGAGACAATTTCTCAAAGTTGGTAAGATATTCAAGAACGGTCATGTCCTCTTGCTTGAGCAACTGAAACTCTACTGCTTTTTGCTTCTAGATGTGTGCAGGGACATACTTTTCACTGAATTGCTGTTTGAAGGTGGCCCAAGCAATCTCATTAGCGATGTTCTGATAACCCTCCTTAATGGTTTTCCACCAAATATCTGCCAATCCAGTGAACATAGAGGCTGCTAGATGAACTTGTTGCCTGCCCGTGCATGTAAAAATGTCAAAGATGTTCTCCGTGTGGGCTAACCAGTCATCAGCTGCCAAAGGATCTTCTTGTCCTGTGAACTCCTTAGGGCCTCTCTTTCTGAACTTCTCAAATAAGATATTAGGATCCCGGTCTCTGTTCTGCATAACTTCCATATTAGGCATTGGTTCTGGTCTCCTACCCAAAACTTCAAGCAACTACCTCTGAACCTGTGTCAATTCTTCGTCTTTCTTTGCCATCTGCTCTTGGAATCTCGCTTGATTCTCATTTGCCCTCTGTTGTTGTTCAACCAACATTTGCATGAGTTGCTGAAATTGGCCTGTCATCTGATTCTCAACCCCACTGTCATTGTTACTGCATGATGCATTCGCATTCGCTGGAGGTCCGCGTAGCATAGTGCTACAAAACAACTTGTTAGTATAACAAAATATAATAAATAAGGCGTCCCCAAATCCAATCGATGCTTGCTAACGGTAATTCCAACGAATCCTTGCCACGTCCTTATGTTTCTAATCCAATTCTAATTGCCTCAAATATTTCTTGATTTGATACCAAGCCTGACACGCCCCCGGACCGAGGACCCGTTAAACAAGACCTTAATCCGGGGTCGTGGCGCGGCGGGCCGAAAAATTCCGCCCGCACACGCTAGTTTCCCAGAGGTTTCTGCGGTAAGGATCCTCGAAATTTGATCCAACAGTGATTAATAAGAATCACATTCATACGAATAAATTACGCGGAAGCATTGTAGCAAACCTAAAAGTCTATAACATGGGTATATGATGAGAACGCTCAAGACTAGTATAAAAAAGAGAAACATTCCATAGATGGGCCCCAAAGTTAGTTTCAAGTTAAATACAAAAGTTAATTAGTCAATAATTACAATTTCCCAAAAAGAATAAGCCAACAATGGCTACAACAAAATCCCAAAATAGAATCCATCCCAAAAAGGTGATCGAGCTCCGAAGTCAACCCGACGTCTAAGCGACATCATCAGGCTGCCACTCGCGTTCCACAAATCTATTGGGTCCGCCTCAAAGTGCGCCTCAACGGCAAGGGGCTCGAAGTAATGCAAATCCGTTCATAAAAATACATTTCCAAAATCGATAAGAAAACTACTCCAAACAATATCTCACATATCGATGAATCCGAGCAAAATAAGATGAGTAGTCTTATCAATGTCTGCTAATGTGGTAAACCACCCCAAAGCATTTAAATAAATTTATAAAGGAAATCCGGACGAAACCTTTTTAACATGGAATGAGTGTATGATGATTCAACAGTCTAATGCGGGTTGTCTTGATGTACATTTGACCCCCTATTGTCATCAATTAATAGTAATTTGGTGCCACAGAAGATCCTTGACAATTACAAGGGATGAAGTGTACATTGAGACTTGGAAGGTTTCCCAAATGGTTTTGTTCATAATTCAAACCAGTTTACATAATAGTTCAAGGATTGTAAATGGGCTGAATGGGCTTCAAATATAGAAAAAGGATTGGGCTGAATTAGGCTTGAATATGGGCTTGAAGTGGACCTGAACAATAATCCAATAAGTCCCCTTTAAAAACTGGTTTAAACCTTTTTGAATTAGGCCCACAATTGGCCTTAACCCAAGCTCAAAACTGTAAGACCCCGACCCGAGAGACCTCGATTAGTGTTAATTAAGTTGTGTCTTAGCTATAAGTGCATTTAGTGGATTTGGACTTAGTTTTGGGTTAGAATAGCTTTTATAATAGCTTTGGGGAATTTTGAGAGCCTTCTAGATTTGTGGGACCCTTTGGGGGTTCTTGTTATGGAATTGTGTGAGCTTGGGGGTTTAATCATGATTTCCTAAAATTATGTGTTTAATCCCGTTTGACTTATCTTATTATTCCCTACAACTTTCGCGTTGACCTCGTTCTCATTCGAGGGCCCGAAACTCAACTTTTCTCAATTTGAGGGCAAAACAGTCTTTTTACCCAAAATCTGGACACAATTTTCAATGTCACCAAAACTTGCAAAACATACACTTTTTGGAAACTAGATATTTCTTCGAGCAACTTTGTCTTCTTCTTCGAAGTCATTTGAGGTCCTGAGATGCATGTTTTTAGCCCGACAAATGTTTTAAGTTGTGGGACCCACTCTCTCCTTTGTATATAGAGAACCCACCTTCTTCATTCCATTTGCTTGCCCTAATTCCTGCACAAGAGAAGCTCCAGCAGCAGCCACCTTTCCCCTCTTTTCTTCTTGTTTTCTTGCTCACAAAACACCATCAAGCCTTGCTTGAATAAAGAGGAGACCTTCATCAATCTTTCTCCCCTTGTCAAGAGCTCTAGTTTGGTACCATTTTTAGAGGGATTCATAGATTTTGAATTTCTCCTTGGGCTAACCTTGCTTATTGAAGACCTTCTAGGTAAGAGCTCCTTTTCATCTCCTAGGTTCTTATTTGTTGAGCCTTAGAGAAGCTCCATTTCAATTATTGAAAGATTTCATTTTGTTTTGCTTGGATTTTGATATTCTAGGGTTGGATTTGGGGGTTTTTGTATAGGTGTTTGATTGTGAGCTTAAGAGGTGATTAGAGCTTAATTTGCTAGCTTTGGACCCAAGGCAAGTGGATGAATTGATGCATTTAATGTGAAAATCAGATTTATGCATTATCTTAATTTTCTCATTTATGATTAGATTTGCTTAAATCATGATTTAGACTTGTCTTCTATTGTTTTCAAATGCACCTATTAATGTGTCTTTCCATCTTCTGCAAATGTGCATTGCTCTATTTCAAATTTGAGTCGCTTATGTTATGTTGGTTTCCAAGTGATTTGAATCGATGGAAAAGGGAGTGTGGGGTGAATGTTTTGGAGATTCAATTGGTGGAATTAAAGTGTGGAGAATGGAAATTTTAATGTAGAAATGGTGGAGTTTTTAACTCAATATTGTATAGGGATCTAACCCTTAAAAATGAGAAAAGGTTGAAGGAAGGAAGGACTGAAAACAGCTTCAGAAATCAGTCCCGTTAGCAGTTTCGGTCAGAATTTCGGCTAACCGAAAGGGTTTCGGTTCGAATTCCCGAGAGCTGCAATTTCTGTCGAATTCTGATTGTGGCATTTCGGCTAGCCGAAAAGCTAACCGAAATGTTTCGGTTCGAGTTCCAGAGAGCTGCAGTTTTTGTTAAGTTCTGATTGTGGAGTTTCGGCTAACCGAAAATCTAACCGAAATGTTCGGTTTAAATTCCAGAAAGCTGCAAATTTTGTTGAAATTCTGATTGTAGCATTTCGGCTAACCGAAATATTTTCGGTCAGAATTCCAGAGAGCTACTTTCTCCCCATTCCTGTACTAGGTCATAATTTCGGTCAGCCGTAGGTCAGCCTTTCGGCTAGCCGACTGCCAACCGAAAAGCTGACCGAAACATAGAATTCTATTGATTACCTCCGAAGAATTATGTGAGGCAATAGTGAGGAAGAAGGACCATCATTCCAATCTTGTTAAAGGTCTTTTAGACTT
This sequence comes from Litsea cubeba, assembly GCA_012931725.1. NCBI lineage: Eukaryota > Viridiplantae > Streptophyta > Magnoliopsida > Laurales > Lauraceae > Litsea > Litsea cubeba. Next base: position 56,887,702 of record CM022953.1, read on the forward strand.
GTCAATGGGCGTAAGGTCCCGGATTGTCGCTAATACCTATGGAGTACCAAATGAATCTTCAATTGACAAACAAGACCGTATATACATTGATTCAAATCTTAGACCTTCGACATTTAACCGAGAGAACGTTGGAAATCCATTCACGTTTATCATGACTCGATTTATTTAATTGTGCCTTTCAAACATCATATCTTATGATTTTGACTTGTCCTGAAAGTATTGGGAAGTGTATTTAGCTTTTGCTAACCTGTATATGACCGACCCGATATGAATGTGTATTTGTGCCTATGGGCACCCTGTTTCATTTTATGCATATGATTTGACTTCCCGTATTTGACCTATGAGTCGGCACCACTAAGTTTGGACAACCTTGTCGGTTTGATCCACCGACTTGGAGATCCCTCCCCTCCTGTTCAGTCAGCTGCAGTCTGGAATCCATAGAGTTTTACCCGGTTCGCTACCGTGGTCCCGCAGAGTATATATATGTATATTATAGTATTTTATTATTGTCCCCCCTCACCTTGTGTGACCGAGGTCAATGATCCTGTAGGGTATGTGCTCTCATCACTTTAGTGAGAGAGGATTTAGCTTCGTGTGGTTGCCATCTTGACAGTCTTCCATTCTTGGTACCTTATTGTTTTATATTGTTCATGCCTTTTACCTATTAAATGATGCAGTGTCTTTTACAAAATTCATTATTTATACAGGTTTTCAATACGTTTTCTAAGGTATCGTTACTTCAAATATATTATCATATATTTTCACCCACCTTCCAGACCATCGTGTCTGATCCATTTATTTTGGTACTCAGGTCCCGAACCCATTACCATCGAGGAGGAGCCCGAGGAGGCGGTCGGCGAACCGCAACGTGTAATAGAGTGGCAGGCTGACGATGTCATGTAGACATTCGTTCAGGCTTTGAGAACGACACTTTTTGTGAATGGTGTTTACATCTTTTGGATTTGTTCTTTTGTTATGTATTGGTCTTTGTTGACCATTATTTTTTGGGGCAACTAATCAACTGATCTTTTGTATATACACTTAACCTTATTTTTGGGTAATATGCTAATGATCATTGCTCATTCTGATATCTTGTCATATCAATTATAATTCAATATTATTTATGGAATGGAATAGCACTACTTTGATTTACTACACGCTTCCGCAATCTTGAATATGTGTTTGATATGGTCATATGTGAGATGATATGTATGGATAAATCCTCGCCGCGGAACCCTGTAGGAAATCACGTGCACGGATAAATGTTTTCTTAAATCCGTGTGCCGATTAGCCAAAGAGATGCACGTGGCGCGGCATCATCATTAGTCCCGATCCCGGATTTGGATTCCCTAACCCGGTCCGGGGTCGCGACAGACCCGTATCAGAGTGGGACATGTTTCAGGCAATTAAAAGAAACTGGAAATCTTAAGGGCGTGGCGGGGATTCGTTAGACTCTCGTTAGATAGGATCGTGTGAGCAATGTGTAATCACCCTGTACTTGATTTTCTATTGTAACAATTTGTTTTGCAGCGTTATGCCACCTCGCAAACGAGCAGCAAACAGTAACCACGTTGCTAGTAACAGTGAGAATACAGGGCATATTGCAGAGGATACACAGGACAACAATATGCAGAACCAATTTCAACAGATGATGCAAGCCATGTTAGACCAGCAACGTCAAGCCAATGAGAACCAGGTAAGCTTACAGGCTCAATCACATGAGACACAGGCCAGATTGCAAGAGCAGATGGCCACGAAGGACGAAGATCATGCAAGGAAAATGGCTAGAATGCAGGCACAGTTATTGGGTGTATTAGAAAGGAGGCCCGAGGAGATTCCAGTTGCACCATCGGGTGTGGTCAACAATAGGGAAAATGACCCCAATGTGTTGTACGAACGGTTTAGGAAGAGAGGCCCGAAGGAGTTCATGGGAACGGAGGATCCAATGACAGCAGATGACTGGCTTGAGCATACAGAGAACATCTTTGAGATCTTCACGTGTACGGGCATAGAACGAGTACAACTTGCAACTTCTATGTTCACGGGCTTAGCAGATATATGGTGGAAGACCATTAAGGCAGAGTACAGGACAATAGCAGATGCACATCAATGGACTAACTTCAAGAAACAGTTTGGAGACAAATATGTACCAGCACATGTGAAGAAGCAAAAGGCAGTAGAATTTCAGTAGTTTGTCCAATGAAATATGACAGTCCTCGAATACCTCACTAAGTTTGAGAGATTGTCCCGATATGCTCTAGAGTTGGTAGATACAGCAGAGAAAAAGATAGCAAAGTTCCTTGAGGGACTTCATCCTATCATTGGGAGGGATGCTACCGGGATTACACCACCAGCAACATTTGAGGAAGCTATCAAGAGAGCCTATAAGTTTGAAAACTTCTACAACAAGATACTCAAAGTTCAAGGAAAGGGGCAAGGCCACCAGCAGCAGAACAATCAGCAGAGGAACAATCAGAATAAAAGGCCAAGGCAAGAGCAAAATGTGCAAAATCCAGGTGCTTGCGTACACTGTGGGAAATATCATGGGAATGCCCAATGCCATTTTATCACGGGGGCATGTTTTAGATGTGGTTCGATGGACCACCAAATGAGGGATTGCCCGAGACCAGAAAGACAGAATAGGCAGCAACAGGGAGCACAGCGTCAGGCACCACCTCAAAATGCGCTAGTAGTCCAGATTCAGGCAAGGCCACTACAGCAACAGGCACCTCAGCAACAGTTCAGGCCACAGTCAGCAACAGCAACAATAGGCCCGTCAGCAAGGGCAAAATCAAAATCATAATCAATGTCCATAGAATCAGAACAGAATGTACAGCAGGGCAGGCAGCAGCAAGGGCAGAACATGCCACACCAAAGGGCACAACTCTATGCTATCAATAGAGCTGATGTAGAGGCAAAGGGCAACGTAGTGGAAGGTACACTTCTCGTTTGTGGTTTTGATGCTAGGGTTTTGTTTGACCCTGGCTCTACCCACTCTTTCCTATCTCCAAAATTTGCTAAGTTGATTGACATGCATGCTAGAGAATTGGATTTCATTTTGACTGTGACTACCCCTTTAGGTAAGGAAGTTATTTGTAGGACTTTTTACTCTAGTTGTCCAGTCAAAATAGGAGAAGTAGTGTTACCGGCAGATCTCATTTTATTGGAGATGCAGGATTTTGATGTCATCCTAGGGATGGATTGGTTAGCAGGATACCATGCTACTATCGATTGTTTCCATAAGACCTTAACTTTTAAGTTAGAGGAGACCCAAGCAGGGGTGTTATTTCAGGGAGAGAGGAGTAATCCTCGTTCAGGGTTTATTTCAGCGTTGAAGGCTGATAGACTTCTAAAAACTGGTTGTGAGGCATATTTGGCATTTATCACGGAGGATAAACGGTCCCAAGGGTGGAGGAGATCCCTATTGTTTGGGAATTCCCGGATGTTTTTCCGGAGGAGATACCAGGTTTACCACCTATCAGAGAGATATATTTCACCATTGAGTTGTTACGGGGGACCGTTCCGATTTCTATTGCACCCTACAGAATGGCTTCGGTGGAATTGGGAGAATTGAAGATTCAGTTGCAAGAATTGTTGGACAAAGGTTTTGTGAGGCCGAGTATTTCACTGTGGGGAGCACCGGTGTTGTTTGTGAAAAAGAAAGATGGTTATATGAGAATGTGCATTGACTATCGGAGATTAAACCAAGTGACCATCAAGAACAAGTATCCATTCCCAAGAATAGATGAATTATTTGATCAGTTGCAAGGAGCTGCTTACTTTTCGAAGATTGATTTGAGATCAGGCTACTATCAATTGAGAGTTAGAGATTCAGATGTACCAAAAACAGCCTTTCGGACAAGATATGGACACTATGAGTTTTTAGTGATGCCATTCGGTTTGACGAATGCACTGGCAGTATTCATGGCATTGATGAACAAGATATTTGCAGAGTATTTGGATCAGTTCACAGTGGTGTTTATTGATGATATTTTGGTGTATTCCAAGACCAAAGAAGAGCATGAAGAACATTTGAGGATAGCACTCCAGCTTTTAAGGGAGAATCAGTTCTTTGCAAAACTCGGTAAGTGTGAATTTTGGTTGGACCAAGTCACATTTTTGGGTCATATCATCTCCAAGGAAGGATTATCAGTGGACCCATCCAAGATTGAAGCAATTATGACTTGGGAGAGACCGAAGAATGCATCAGAGATCAGGAGTTTTCTTGGATTAGCAGGATATTATCGGAGATTTGTGCAAGGATTTTCGTCAATTGCGTCACCTTTGACGAAGTTGACAAGAAGAACGCACCTTATGTATGGACAGACAAGTGTGAAGCTAGTTTCCAAGAGCTGAAGAAGAGATTGATTACAGCTCAAGTCCTTACTTTACCATCCGGGAGCGGCGGTTTCACCATTTTTACCGATGCTTCCAATATTGGACTTGGATGCGTGTTGATGCAGGATGGGAAAGTAGTTGCTTATGGATCCCGGCAGTTGAAAGAGCACGAGAAGAACTATGCAACACATGATCTTGAGTTAGCAGCAGTTGTGTTAGCGTTGAAGATGTGGAGACACTATCTCTTTGGAGAGAAGTTTGAAGTTCACTCTGATCACCGTAGTCTACAATACTTGTTTTCCCAGAAAGAGTTGAACATGAGGCAGAGGAGATGGATGGAATATATCAAGGACTATGATTTTCCAATAAAGTATCACCTGGGGAAAGTGAATGTAGTTGCAGATGCCTTGAGTAGGAAGTCAGTTAGCATGGCAAGTCTTCGGGGAAGTTATGTTTTTCAGCAGTTCGAGGAGTTGGGAGTAGATTTTCGGCCTCTAAGGAAGGGTGTTATGTTAGCAAATATGTCAGTGTCAGCGCCTTCTTTCATTCAGAAGATCAAAGAGAATCAGTAGCAAGACCCAGAGTTGGCCAAGATTTCAGAGCACATAGCAGATCGTCCGGATTTTCGTGTTGTGGATGGAGTTTTGTACTACCGAGACCGTCTATGTGTACCTAACTTGGAGGACTTGAGGAATGATATCGTGACAGAGGCTCACAATACTAAGTATTCCATTCATCCGGGCAGCACGAAGATGTACCAGAACTTGAAGAACAGATTTTGGTGAACAACATGAAGAGGGAGATAGTAGCTTTCGTCTCTCGATGTATGACATGTCAGTTGGTCAAGGCAGAACATCAGAAGCCTCCAGGGTTGTTATGGCCATTAGAGATTCTGGAATGAAAATGGGAGCACATTACCATGGATTTCATCTCGGGATTACCGAAGACTAGTAGAGGCAATGATGCTATTTGGGTCATCGTGGACCGTCTCACCAAGTCAGCTCATTTCCTACCGATGAAGACTGGGAAGAAGATGCATATGTTGCCTTTGGCACAGTTGTTTGTCACAGAGATTGTTAGTTGGCATGGACAACCGGTTTCCATCACATCCGATAGAGACAACAGATTCGTCTCGAGATTCTGGAAGACATTGCATGAGTCTATGGGTACGAAGTTACAGTTCAGCATAGCCTATAACCCATAGACCGATGGTCAGTCAGAGAGGACAATTCAGACACTTGAGGACATGCTCAGAGCTTGTGTGTTAGATTTCAAGACTCAATGGGATGAAGCCTTACCGTTGTGTGAGTTTGCTCACAACAACAGTTTCCACTCGAGTGTCGGGATGGCGCCTTTTGAGGCTTTGTATGGCAGAAGGTGTATGACACCTGTTTGTTGGGAAGAAGTTGGCACTCGCAGTTTTCATGGACCGACCATTGTTAGTGAGACAAGTGATAAGGTCAAATTGATCCAAGAACGTCTGAAAGTGGCTCAGAGTAGACAGAAGAACTATGTAGATTCTCACAGAAGGGACTTACAGTTCAAAGAAGGAGATAAGGTCTTCTTGAAAGTGTCACCTACTCGTGGGACATTGAGGTTTGGGCAGAAAGGTAAGTTGTCTCGGAGATACATCGGACCGTATGATATTGTGAGTAGGATTGGTGACGTGGCTTACCGATTAGCCTTACCACCCAAACTCTCCAGCGTACACAACGTTTTTCATGTATCTATGTTGAAGAAGTACGTCCCCGATAGATTGCATATACTCCGTTATGAGCCGTTGGAAATCCAAGAAGATGCTACATATTTTGAGAAGCCTAAGCAGATTATTGACACCAAGGAACAAGAGTTGAGAACTCGGACTATTCAGTGGGTCAAAGTGCTTTGGGAGAATTATGGATGGAAGAGGCAACTTGGGAACTACGGGATCAAGTTTAGAAGAAATACCCGCACCTACTACCGGAGGTGAGTTTATTTCATTTGGAGGACCAAATGTCCTAAGGGGTGGAGGATGAAAGACCCCGACCCGAGAGACCTCGATTAGTGTTAATTAAGTTGTGTCTTAGCTATAAGTGTGTTTAGTGGATTTGGACTTAGTTTTGGGTTAGAATAAGCTTTGGGGAATTTTGAGAGCCTTTTAGATTTGTGGGACCCTTTGGGGGTTCTTGTTATGGAATTGTGTGAGCTTGGGGGTTTAATCATGATTTCCTAAAATTATGTTTTTAATCCCATTTGACTCATCTTATTATTCCCTACAACTTTCGCGTTGACCTCGTTCTCATTCGAGGGCCCGAAACTCAACTTTTCTCAATTTGAGTGCAAAAGAGTCTTTTTACCCAAAATCTGGACATGATTTTCAATGTCACCAAAACTTGCAAAACTATACACTTTTTGGAAACTAGATATTTCGTCGAGCAACTTTGTCTTCTTCGTAGAAGTCATTTGAGGTCCTGAGACGCATGTTTTTAGCCCGACGAATGTTTTAAGTTATGGGACCCACTCTCTCCTTTGTATATATAGAGAACCCACCTTTTTCATTCCATTTGCTTGCCCTAATTCATGCACAAGAGAAGCTCCAGCAGCAGCCACCTTTCCCCTCTTTTCTTCTTGTTTTCTTCCTCACAAAACACCATCAAACCTTGCCTGAATCAAGAGGAGACCTTCATCAATCTTTCTCCCCTTGTCAAGAGCTCAAGTATGGTACCATTTTTAGAGGGATTCATAGATTTCGAATTTCTCCTTGGGATAACCTTGCTTATTGAAGACCTTCTAAGTAAGAGCTCCTTTCCATCTCCTGGGTTCTTGTTTGTTGAGCCTTAGAGAAGCTCCATTTCAATTATTGAAAGATTTCGTTTTGTTTTGCTTGGATTTTGATATTCTAGGGTTGGATTTAGGGGTTTTTGTATAGGTGTTTGATTGTGAGCTTAAGAGGTGATTAGAGCTTAATTTGCTAGCTTTGGACCCAAGGCAAGTGGATGAATTGATGCATTTAATGTGAAAATCAGATTTATCCATTTTCTTAATTTTCTCATTTATGATTAGATTTGCTTAAGGGGGTGTTTGGATAAAGGTAAAATATAATATGATCAAATTTGAATATTGTAAGATTTTATTATCACATAATAAAATAGTATCATATTATAATATTGTGTCATTTATGGTGTTTGGCAATTCTACAAATTTTAATATATCTTTCAAGTGTTTGGCTAATCAATAATATTTTCATTAGATGATGCATTGAAATAATACATGAATTGAAAACGTCCCAGTGGGAACCCACTAACTAGTAGTCACACTACAGTGATTTAATATTAGTAACCACAGTAAGGCCCATTTAATTAGAAACCATTAGACTAAATGTTAAAAACCACGAGCAATATTATTTAATCAATGTGGGTCCACCAAATGCTAATAACCATAAATGTAATACATCCAATGGTGATTATAACGGAGAACCCTATGAGTGTTGAACATCATTGAGGAATCCATCTATGAGAAATAAATATAAAACTCATTTGATGTTAATAATCACATTAACCAAGCTAATTATAGTAATCACAAGGGGGGGCATTAAACAATATGATTCATTTAATGACGGCAAACTAGTAATTAGTCATACCATCAAATATTGGTAATTAGTATAAGACCCATCTAAAGTTGGTAGTACGGGACCCACATAATATTGGTAATCGTAGTAGAAATTACCTAATGTGATATTTGTAGGACCCACCTAATATTAGTAATCAATAAAGAAATTATGTAATTATGACAGGGCTATGGGACCTACATAAAATTTATAAACACTAAAGGGCTCATCTAATATTGACTCATTGCAGGATTCCTATAGAGACAATCAATATTTAAAAAAATTGCAGTGGGCCAAACCCTTGTTTTGGTTAGTTGTCTGAATGAAATATAGTTTCATACAGCATATAGTTGAATATTATAACATGAAGGTTTTTGTAAGAAAATGAGATATTGTAGAATACCTTCTAAGTTATCCAAACACCTAGTTTTTAGGTGGATAGATTATATTCTAAACTAGGATATAATATAGCAAAATCTTTAAGAATATATGATTTCCAAACACCCCCTGAATCATGATTTAGACTTGTCTTCTATTGTTTTCAAATGCACCTATTAATGTGTCTTTCCATCTTTTGCAAATGTGCATTGCTCTATGTCAAATTTGAATGGCTTATGTTATGTTGGTTTCCAAGTGATTTGAATGGATGGAAAAGGGAGTGTGGGGTGAATGTTTTGGAGATTCAAATGGTGGAATTGAAGTGTGGAGAATGGAAATTTTAATGTAGAAATGGTGGAGTGTTTAACTCAATATTGTATAGGGATCTAACCCTTAAAAATGAGAAAAGTTTGAAGGAAGGAAGGACTGAAAACAGCTTCAGAAATCAGTCCCGTAGCAGTTTCGGTCAGAATTTCGGCTAACCGAAAGGGTTTCGGTTCGAATTCCCGAGAGCTGCAATTTCTGTCGAATTTTGATTGTGGCATTTCGGCTAGCCGAAAAGCTAACCGAAATGTTTCGGTTCGAATTCCAGAGAGCTGCAGTTTTTGTTAAGTTCTGATTGTGGAGTTTCGGCTAACCGAAAATCTAACCGAAATGTTCGGTTCAAATTCCAGAAAGCTACAAATTTTATTGAAATTCTGATTGTAGCATTTCGGTTAACCGAAAAGCTAACCGAAATGTTTTCGGTCAGAATTCCAGAGAGCTACTTTCTCCCCATTTCTGGACTAGGTCAGAATTTCGGTCAGCCGTAGGTCAGCCTTTCGGCTAGCGGACAGCCAACCGAAAAGCTGACCGAAACATAAAGTTCTATTGATTACCTCCGAAGAATTATGTGAGGCAATAGTGAGGAAGAAGGACCATCATTCCAATCTTGTTAAAGGTCTTTTAGACTTGTCAATGGGCGTAAGGTCCCGGATTGTCACTAATACCTATGGAGTACCAAATGAATCTTCAATTGACAAACAAGACCCTATATACATTGATTCAAATCTTGGACCTTCGACATTTAACCGAGAGAACGTTGGAAATCCATTCACGTTTATCGTGACCCGATTTGTTTAATTGTGCCTTTCAAACATCATATCTTATGATTTTGACTTGTCCCGAAAGTATTGGAATGTGTATTTAGCTTTTGCTAACCTGTATATGACCGACCCGATATGAATGTGTATTTGTGCCTATGGACACCCTGTTTCATTTTATGCATATGATTTGACTTCCCGTATTTGACCTATGAGTCGGCACTACTAAGTTTGGACAACCTTGTCGGTTTGATCCACCGACTTGGAGATCCCTCCCCTCCTGTTCAGTCAGCTGTAGTCTGGAATCCATAGAGTTTTACCCGGTTCGCTACCGTGGTCCCGCAGAGTATATATATGTATATTATAGTATTTTATTATTGTCCCCCCTCACCTTGTGTGACCGAGGTCAATGATCCTGTAGGGTATGTGCTCTCATCACTTTAGTGAGAGAGGATTTAGCTTCGTGTGGTTGCCATCTTGACAGTCTTCTATTCTTGGTACCTTATTGTTTTATATTGTTCATGCCTTTTACCTATTAAATGATGCATTGTCTTTTACAAAATTCATTATTTATACAGGTTTTCAATACGTTTTCTAAGGTATCGTTACTTCAAATATATTATCATATCTTTTCACCCACCTGCCAGACCGTCGTGTCTGATCCATTTATTTTGGTACTCAGGTCCCGAACCCATTACCATTGAGGAGGAGCCCGAGGAGGCGGTCGGCGAATCGCAATGTGTAATAGAGTGGCAGGCTGACGATGTCATGTAGACATTCGTTCAGGCTTTGAGAACGACACTTTTTGTGAATTGTGTTTACATCTTTTGGATTTATTCTTTTGTTATGTATTGGTCTTTGTTGACCATTATTTTTTGGGGCAACTAATCAACTGATCTTTTGTATATACACTTAACCTTATTTTTGGGTAATATGCTAATGATCATTGCTTATTCTGATATCTTGTCATATCAATTATAATTCAGTATTGTTTATGGAATGGAATAGCACTACTATGATTTACTACACGCTTCCGTAATCTTGAATATGTGTTAGATATGGTCATATGTGAGATGATATGTATGGATAATCCTCACCGCGGAACCCTGTGGGAAATCACGTGCACGGAAAAATGTTTTCTTAAATCCGTGTGCGGATTAGCCAAAGAGATGCACGTGGTGCGGCATCATCATTAGTCCCGATCCCGGATTTGGATTCCCTAACCCGGTCCGGGGTCGCGACAAAACAGTCCACCATCTTGGCCCAGAACAGCCTTTGAAATGGCCCAAAAAATCAGATCTTGAAACAGCCCAAACAGGCCTTAAAACCAGCCCAAACAGGCCTTGAAATGGACCCAGAACTAGGCCCTGAACCAGGCCCCCTGGCTGGGCTAGGCTCGCTCGAGCGAAGCCCAGACAGAGCCTGGGTCGCTCGGGCGACCCACTGGGTTCGCTCGAGCGAGGGCGGACTGGGCTCTGTCCAGTCCGGCTCAGCTGGGTGTTTTCTCCTCTTTTTGCACTCTTTTTCATTCCTTTTCTTTCCCCTTCTTTCATACACATTTCCAAGATTAATTGGGCCCTTTCTTAACCTCCTCAACTCATCAAATCATCATCCATAATCATTCCAATTATCCAAACACAATACTTTTAAATCAAAGATCTCATCCATTCTTTGAATACAAGAACTTGACATAAAGAAGACAAAATTTCAAAATGATCAAATTGAAAACAAACCTCCCATTCATTGTAAAACAATAACATAAGTGAAATCAAACATAAACATTGCTCCACTTATCTAAAGTTAGATCCATGAATCATAAGAAGATTAGAACATAGGAATGAAATACCATGAAATGAAGCTTAATAAAAAGAACCATCATATTAATTGTAAAATCCACTTGCCTCAAGCCAAGATGAGAGAAATATTACTCCTCAAACAACCCTCTAGGGCCTCAAGCTCCAAATCTACAAAAACCCCAAGAGTTCCCAAAGAAGAACCCCAAAAATCAACATTTGCAAATCTCAAGGGAAAACTCTTGCATGTGTGATGAAAACACTGTAAATGAAGAGGAAAACCAAGATTTCAAGTTTGGAAAGCCATTGCTAACCTTGAAGAACTCAAACCATGAAGAGAAGCTTGAAAGAGAACCTTGCCCTAGCTCAAATCCTTAGAAAAACACATCTTTGGAAAGCTTGAATGATGAGGAAGAAACCTAGGAGATCAATCCTCCATGAAATCTCCAAGAGATAGGTGCTCCAGAGGAGAGAGAAAATGGCTGGGAGAGGGAAAAACCCTTGGCTCCAACGTTGCAGGAAAAAGAAGAATAAAGGAGGAGAAGAGAACTATTCTCTCTTATAAGATGGGTTTGTGGGTCCCAATCTTCACAAGGCTAAAAATGGTATTTGCGGGCCCCGAATGGAAACGACGAAGAAAACAAAAATGATCAACGAAATTTCTACTATCCAAAAAGTATATTTTTGTCAATTTCTGAAATTTTTAAAATTTGGGTACAGATTTTGTGTGAAAGGTCAGTTTTGCCCTTTTTCTCGAAAAACGCGATTTCTAATCATTAAATCCAAATAGTCCAAACGTGAAAGTTGATAATCTAAATGAAATGAGTCAAAATACATAAAAATTGGGATTTTACAAAAGCCAAAGTTAAACCCCAAAGATTCACACGCAACACACGAGCGCCCTGGCCCACGTCAAGCCTAAGTCAACGACTCTCGAAAGTCCCAAAAGCTATTCAAACATTCTAATCTAGCTTAAGAAAATAAGCTAATCGTCCACTAACCCCACTTATCCACTAATCACGGTTAAAATATAATTAAATATTCCAAACCTGGGTCGGGGTCTGACAGGTCTCATTCTCATATAGATCATTTGAAAACCATCACCATGGGTCATAGTTCTGGTGTTGGGTCCTTAAAGGGACAATGAGTTCAGGGTTGATCTTGAGCCGGTAAACGCAGATCACCAACAACTTTAGTTGGGCTTCGTTGTATCTTGGAGGCGGCTCGCCTGTAAACCCATTACCGACTTGGTCCTACCAAGAGCGAGGCGGAAAATGTCTTAAGGAAAGCGATTACATGCCTTGAAGCATTTATTTTTTCTCTATTTTCATAGATCCATTTCCACCGACCCCAACATTTTAAAACTTGTCAAGTCATACTGGATAAACATGATATCAATGATGTGGGGACATTTTCTAAGAAGCCGTGATTACATCAGCTTCGGTATAATAAAGCCAGTTGATCATATCTCTACCTCGGCCACGTGCACTTCGATAGCAATACCAGTGCACCAGCCGAGATCAAGATCATCCGACCTCGGTCATCCCTTACCCCGGTACTGAGTTTTGGCCTCGGTCACGCACCTCGGCATCCACCTACAGGAGCTTTAAGGAAATGCTGGAGAGCTAGCCGAGACAGATACCAATAGCCAAGCTCCCTTGGTGATTGGGCCACGTCATGAGATATATCACATGACAAGGGCACGCACAGATGAGGCCGAGAAAACATCTTAGCCGTCCAAAATCCCAGACAAGATCAGACATATCAGCTTCCAGCGGCTATGTCCCCATCAGGGCAAGGCTCCAAGCAAGGTCCGATGGAACTACCGCTGAAAGGCCCAAGCAGGGTAAGGCCCGATAGGACCCTCATTTAATGAATTGTGGGCCGATTAGACCACCATTTAATGAAGGTGGGCCCAATCGGATTGTCATTTATTGAATGGTGGGTGGAATAGACTTATATTAAAAGAAATGTGACCTGATAAGACTGTACTTCTCTAAGTACAAATCAAATCAGTGGGCCCCATTGTCCTCAGTCAGGGATTTCTCCTATAAATAGGAGAAACTCCCTCCCAATTAAGGTACGCACAACGCCACTTTTGAGCCCTTACTCTGCCTCTCTTATTCCTCCATCCTCCTGTTCAGTCCTTGTACTAACTTATGCATCGGAGGGCCTTGCGCTGCCTATAACGAGGGTCTCTGACGTTGTCTTCTTCTTGTTCCTCCTCTCCCTTTCAGGTTTCAGGCATGCATCTCATCTTCATCGATGAGCCTCAAGGCGATCCTAATTTCCTCTAATCAAGTCTGTCATTTTTAGGCACTTACAAATTAATATTAATCATATATGAATCTAGTAGTGATGTATAATGATTTTTCTCACTAGGGCTGTCAAATGGCTCAACTTGGGTTGGCGGGTTCTGCTCTTGCCCAAGCCCTTTGAGGGCTCGCCCTGGTAAACGACGGACAACGTACACTAACAAGAAGTTAAAAAAAGGCAGTAAAGGAAGTCAAAATATTTTTTTTTTCTCTCTCTGATAGGATTTGGCAAAGTCAAAATGCATTCTCCCTCCTTTGAGATAAGAAAGGAAATGAGTTAGGGAGACTCACCTATCCGGATTTGAATCTTGGGAGTGATGGAGAGGGCTACTCTTGTGTCATTGGGGTCCCCAATAATCTGAGAAGGAAGGTCGAGGTTATGGTAGTGTTGAGGATGATGAGAGAAGGCTCCCTTGGTGGTGGGGGTGGCTGTTGGCAAGGTGGAATGGAGGGGAGAAAGAGAGGAAGAAAGAGAAGAAAATGAAGAAGAGGAAAAGGGTTGCCGGGAACGAAAAAGGAGAGGGAACAAAGAGATTGGGTCTGGGGCTTGTAAGGCCTTGGGTTCCGAATTACAAGTATGCCCTTTACACCATGGTTCAAAATGGTGGTCTTGGTTGGGCAAAAAAACCGATGCAGCATCGGTATCGGTCGCAGTTATTGGTTCATTGCGATCGTCGCAGTATGAATTTTTTTAGTCCGAAACAATCAAACATATAAAATTTTCTATCCTAAACTAGAATATGAGAAAATTCTGAAAAATAATATATTTTTTCCCATTAGTAGAAAGTATAACTCAAATTATCGGTTCTCCTAAGTCATGACATCATGTATGGATGTCTTATCCGAAATTGTATAATTTTCACATCTGCAAGTAGTATCTCTCTCGGACTAACAAACTTTTTTAAGAAAGATGTAAATCAGACTTTAAAGAGGAAGACCAGATTTAAAAGCGAGTAATCTCTACATCTTTATCATTAGTAGGAATTCCATGAACTCCACCTGACTCTCTTGGGGATGGTGATCATTATGGAGATGATGACCCTATTATGTATGAGGCATTTGAACGATTTCCTGGTGCTACCAACTTAGATCCTCATCATTGTTATGTAAGACATGTTCCACAGACGTGCTGGCAACAAGAATATGTTCCACAGACTGAGATAGAGACTAGTAATAGCATCGCCGGTCGCAAGGGTGGGGGGGATGTTGGCCAACAATGGGCCATGTATGGATACAATCCTAATTAGGTACCCTCATCACCGTCACCGTTATTTTCTCTCTACCCTCATTGCCGTCACCGTTATTTTCTCTCTCACAACTGTGGTTTGAGCAAGGGTTGATCGACCCCGGCTACCCATAACCTATTTTTGATCCTCACCAATTTTTCGAATTTCTGGCCCTAAGTCATCCCAATCTACTGAGGATAGCTCATCATATTATCAAGGGATCTCCGCACCTCGACAACTTTATCAATATGATCTTGGGAATGGAACTGCAGCACAGGAGATTGGATCATATTGTTATAACCCATAAGGAAGAAATGATGATGATGATATCGAACCTGGGCAACAATCCACTTGCTTTATGGGTTCAATCTCTCTCTCTCTCTCTCTCTCTCTCCTTTTCCCTTGCCTAAGTAGGATCAGGTGTACACCTCCATTGCATTGTCTAATAGGTGGGTTGGTTAGGACTTGGTTTTCCATGGAATATGAGAAAGGTTTTCCGTAGCATTGGTTTTCTGCATGCCGCATGAACGTGCCTTAAAGACAAAGTGACTTTTCAAGTGTATTCAGGATTCCAACAATAAAATACAGCACTGAAAATGCAGTACTCCATATTCTTGTCAAAAATACCTCCAAAGAAATAGGCCTTAATTGTTGCATGGAGTGCCATGCTCCATCCCTCTCTCAAGCTTGGGTCAATAACAATTTTGCACAATTTCTTTTTTTCCCAATGCCGACAGGTACATCAGTTGAAATTGGACTCTTTTTTTTTTTTTGGTAGAAATAAGATTTCATTAAACCGAAGAGAAAAACAACTAGAACAAAAAGGAGGAAGAGCAGCCAAAATAAAAACCAAACAAGATCCCCATCCTATCTAGGTTGCAAAAACTCCCTAAGGCTCAAATTTGAGCTAGACCCATAAGACATCTTCGCAAGCTCAGAGCAAAGACATTTACATTTCTAGGAATATGGGCAAAGGAGATCTCTTCAAACTTGAAGCTGAAGTCTTTGATATCCAACAAAATAGGATGGATCGACCAATCCATCAACTCATTAATGGCTAGAATCACCTCATAGGCATCTGACAAACGTTGGATCTTGTTGAAATTCTACAACGTAGCTTCCTTTAGCGCATGGAGAATTGTCCTTGCCTCGGCTTCTTTTGGGGAGTTAACCTTGGAACCATCGACAAATCCTGCATGCACTCAAGAACCATCAAACCAAATAGCATAGCCAAATCCTGCTTTTCCATCCGCAGCTCTAAATGAGGCGTCTATGAAAACCTGAACCTTGCCCTTAGTGAACCAAAAACTCAAATCCTGGTGAAGATTTGAGGATTCTTGATGATCCTCTTTAGCCTTGCCCATTGATTCACAAATCAAACTGTGAGCATATAAGATCGTGGACATGAGCTTAATTTTATGCCCCTGAAAAATAAAATCATTTTTAATTTTCCATAAGGCCCACCAGAGAGCCAAAACCCAGGATTTAATTTGAGGATGGATGGAGGGCTCATCGATTGGCAAAAATCCATAAAGAAAATCGACCAATCTCGAATGTGAAAATATTCCAATGTCAGATCCAGCCCAAATTGGACTTGGGCACTTGCTTCTCTTCTCTTTCCCTCATTATTTCGTTGGGCTTCCAAAAAGAGAGAGAAGAAACAAAGTGATACGGGTAGTTTCCTAACAGGTCACATGTCAATGTGGCTCGTGATCTGTTGCTGGGTCATAAAGAGGAACGTAATATTTCTTTATTTGTTTGAATGGGTAAGAAGTTCTTCCACCTAAGGAACTTACTGGTAAAACGTTCCTGTGATTATCACGGGCAATGTAAATGCGAAAGTTACGACAAAAATAATTAGGTAGCGTTTGGTTCACTAGAATGGTTGTAGTCGGAAATGGAATGGAGACCGGAATGAGTCTGGAATGGAATGAGACAGGAATAGTCATTTCCATTCCAGCGTTTGGTACGCTGAGGAATCAACCTAGTAATAAAATTTTGATTCATGTTCCTGCGTTTGGTACGCTGGAATGAGTCCCGGAATGGAATAAAATTTACATAACATTGACCAAAATACCCTTGTTAAATTTTTATCTTTGGCTCAGTTAAAGTTGCAGTACTATTAATAAGAATAATAATAATAATAATGTATATATTATATTATTATTATATAGGTGGGGCCCACACAAGTTCTCTTTTATAATCTTCTTATTATTATATAAGTGGAGCCCAATTCTTCTCTTTTTGAAGGGTAATAATATATAAATTATATTATTATTGTCTAAGTGGGGCCCACACAAGTTATGTCATTTTGTTCATAATAATAATAATAATAATGTATAGATTATGTTATTATTATATAGGTGGGGCCTACACAAGTTCTCTTTTATAATCTTCTTATTATTATATAAGTGGCTATATAGGTGGGGCCTACACAAGTTCTCTTTTATAATCTTCTTATTATTATATAAGTGGAGCCCAAGTTCTTCTCTTTTTGAAGGGTAATAATAATATATAGATTATATTATTATTATCTAAGTGGGCCCCACACAAGTTGTCATTTTGTTCATAATAATATAATAATAATAATGTATAGATTATGTTATTATTATATAGGTGGGGCCCACACAAGTTCTTCTCTTTGATAATCTTAATATAATAATAATAATAATGTATAAATTATATTATTATTATAATAAAGTATAAAAAATAAGTGGGGCCCGCATCTTGCATTTGATTGGCTAGGTGTGTAGTGACAAAAAGTGTATCTTACTCTCTTTTAAATAATGGTAGATGTGAAACAAGGGTATTTTGGTCTTAACGAAAAGTTAGAAAGGAATGGAATGGCCATTCCTTCCCCTCCTCAATGGAATGATGATTCCCTCACATAAAGGAATGATGATTCCGGAGGTAATGGTCATTCCGTCACGTTTTGCGAATCAAAAGCGGTAATGATCATTCCATTGGAATGACCATTCCATTCCGACATTCATTACAGCGAACCAAACGCTACCTTAGTCTATAAAATTTATGAGAAAAGATAATGATTTAGAATTTTTTAAATATATTACTTAAATGCATTAGCCAAGACATCATGTAAATGAAATGTTTTCAAATTTAATTACAACAACCCTAGGTTAGGGAATCTTGATATCTTGATAAAGAAATTAATGGAAAAAAAAAAAAACCTCTACCCTCGATCTTCATCATCATTTCTTCAAAAGGACAAGGAAGGTAAGCACATAAACCTTTTCATCTTATGTAGAAGAAGACGAGCATGATTACAAATGCATAGTTACATGTAGTTGTATGAGTGAGCAGTTATTTTGTTGAATGAAAAGATAAAGTAGGCAGTGGTGTGAGATAAAAAGGGAAGAGTTGGTAAGTGGGGAGAGAAAATAAAATATTTAAAATAAAGTAGCATAACCGTCGGTCAAAATTGAATCCAAAACCTTCTAGCTTAATATATTATAATTGAAACTGTATGTATTAGTGGAGTCTTTTGGAGTTAGGAATTATGTGTTGGAGTTGTTTTTTGAGTAGTTACTAGTTAGGTTTACGTGGGGTGTGTTGTGTGTTAGTAGATCAGTGTAATTGTTGGAGTTGGTATTTATGTTTCAGCTGCAATGACAGGATATCGATTACCCAATTTAAGTTTATGGAAACTCTTCCCTTGGTGCAAGCTCCCATCTGAGATTTATCCCCTTATCTTCCTCTTTGAGCAGTGAAGATCTATTCTTCACCAAGCTCAGGGTTTCCAAGAAAATCACATATTAAGCTTCTCCTTCCCCTTTGGAAAAGAAGGTGCCCTTTCTTTTGATTTATATTCTGTGATTTTCTTTCTCCATTAAAATATGGACCGTTCCATCCTCTGCAGGCACACCCATGACTGATCGTTGAAATAATAAAAAGTACATACAAATCATATTTCCTCCTATTTCATGTTTTAATCATTTTCTTTCATCTTAGATCAAAACTATTGCACACTAGAGTACTCACCAAAGCTTTTTTTTTTTTTTTTTTCCTTTTTACCATCACATGGTCCTCTTAATCAATTACTAAATCTATAATAACTAATCCAGTAGCAAGTCATAATCATTACCTGCCCCAACTTACTACACTATCACAGAATTTTAGCGATGAAATATATAGCAATAGTATCACAAAAGCCTAAAATGGTATTAACCATTTTCCCGATAATATTGCAATATTGTCAAAATACCACCAGAAGATGAGATTATTGCAAGAGAATGCGGGAAAAATCTATAAAAAATTATGTTAAATCGTATTATCTACAAATTTTCTGTAACGCCCCACCCTTCACGCATGTATGATATTGTCCGCTTTGGCCTACTGGCCTCACGATTTTATTTCTGATGGGCCTCAACCTATCAAAAGGCCTTATGCAAGGTAAGGGTGGGGCGTTACAAATGGTATCAGAGCACTTGTTTCGAGTGCAGGACAGGAAGGTCATAAGATCATGGATTGTCCACAAAAGTGCCGAGAAATTCAGTATCAGCAACAGGCCCAATATCCACAATAGAATCAGTACCCCCATTAGAATAGACAACAAGGTTATCAGCAGAATCAAAGGCAAGGATATCCACAGAATCAACAACAGGGGAATCAAGAAAATCCTCGGGCACGCCCGCAAGGTCAAAATCAGTATAGAGCCGAAAATGTTCAAGGGGGGAATCCTCAAATGAATGCGCAGATATATACAATGACTCACCAAGAAACGGCAGCAACCGACAATGCGGTAACGGGTACATTTCTATCTCTTGTGGTGTTAAATTTGGGGGACCAAATTTTCTAAGGAGGGGAGTATGTAATACCCCGGGCCCAGTATAAGGTCTAGAATATTTTCTGATATTTAATATTTAATTATCTTGATTTTACTTAAATTTTATTAGGACCTATAGTTTAATGGAGGAATTCGAGTGGAACTTGAGTTGGTTATACCATAGACTCCTAGTATTGTTAGGAATAGGATTGGCATGTGAGAAGGAAATAATAAAATTAGAAAGAGGACTTTAGAAGGATTCTAACTTCTAGCTTTTATATATTGATCAACCCAAAGCCTAGTTTAGCATTAGCCTTGAAGAAATTAGGAGGAAGAACCAGTTCTAGTCAGCTATAACAGGTGAGTAGAGATTCTAATCTAATCATATGGTTCTGAATTTATGGGTTTGCTCTTGTGTAATTTTGATCACTCTATTTTATCATGAGTAGAAATTCTGATATGCTTGTGTGGGGTTCCTAATCTCTTATTTTCTGCCTTTGGATTCTTTGTTATTCAGTTTTATGGATGTAGATGATGATGTTGATTGATTTCTAAGCATTCGAATAACTGCTACAATATTTCTATGTTATTATCGACTTGTGTCTATCAGATATGGGGTTCGAAATCTTCATCCACAGCTTGGAGTCCTTGCAAATCTTTGTAGTAATATAGACATGAGCTCTAGGCACCCTTCTCATCATGATTTATACAAAAAATCAGTAAGAAATTTGAACCAGAATTGGATTTCTCCAATTCCAGATCGTCAAAGTGTAGTTTGGTCGATATTGGTTGTGGGACCACATGGCCCACTTGATGGGAAATCAGATCCAGCCATCTGATAGGGCACCCCCAGACAATCCTAGGAGTCTAGGGCCTATGCAGATTAAGTCCAATTAGGTCTAATATCCAACTGACCCAAAAATCCTGAACGTGACTACCATTCTGCGAACTTAAACTTCCCGTAGAGTTTCAGAAGCTTGGAAATTTATATTATGGCCCCTGTTATTGTTCCTTATTATAACCTGAAACTGTTTTGTGATATTTCTCTAATGAAGAACTTCTGAAATTACTATTAAGGACCTGGTATTTATTGCTTTGTACAGCTGGGTCTGTTTGACTAATTTGGGACCAATAGACCCGACTGTTTTATATAAATTATAATGGGATCCTAAGTTTTCTGAAATTGCAAACAAAGGCTTGGTATTCATTATTATCATTTGCAAATTGTTTGAATGGTTTCCTTCAGTTCTTGATTTGTCAAATCTGTATTTTGAACACTGTTATTTGAATACGTGGTGACTTCAAATATGTATGTAGATTAATATGTTTATGCCTTTGTTATTTGGGATATGACATGGTAGATTGTGTGGTTTGTATATGTATATGTTGTGGTTAATTTGGTACTTGAATATTTACCTCAAAACTGTAAAGGGTGAGTTATGTAATTGACCTCTCTCATCTCGTACACCAATTTTGATTCGGACTGGGGTAGATTAAATCCACATAATTTGAGAACGGGTTGATTATGGAATTCACTCATTACTAATGTTGAGGACATGCTATATTTCATATTTTTTATGAGACATGTATTTGTTATTTGACTGGAAAACTGAGATACAGTGACTGTCTGTTATGGAGGAACCTTTTGGACACCCCTAGACCACGAGCATGTATGGCCGATTTTGTGAGGATTGTTGATGTTGGACTTAGTGTCCGGGCCGTTATAACGGCTAGTCCTTAGTGGACGTGAGTGGCCATTATGATGGCTGGTCCTTAGCGGACGTGTCTGACGAGACAGGGTCATGGTGACCGGTATACATATATACGATGGACCTTGGTCGTCGTAGTTTTGGACCTTGGGTGGTCGGATTTATTTTGGACCTTGATGGTCGGTTTTTGGGCTGGTGCTAACAGGTGGCTAGGAGGTTGTCGTTTGTTTGACCAGATTCCAACCTTGGCTTGAATGAGACTTTGGATGTTATTTTAATTTGTTGTGTAATCTTATCTAAGCATATGTTTAAATGCACAAATAGATTAGAATATCTATTCACTCAGTTGTACTGATATTTTGAGGATTTGCCCCAATCCAGGTAACCTAGAACTTAGCAACTCAGGAAAACCGTGATGACCGGGAGATAGACTTTGGGTTGCGTACTTGAGCGTCAAAGCCACATAGATGGAGAAGAAATAGATTTATTAGATTGTTTAGAGTATTTCATTTGGAAGACATTGCAATTATTTTATTTTATTCGTCAATGTTACATTTATTTATTAGATTTGAATTTTTAATACAAGTTTGCTTAAGCTGGTAAATGCCTTAATCTTTATGTGATCTTTGATTTAACCTATGTGTAATGCTTACGAGTCTCGGCACGAAATTCGAAGGACCCCGGATTCCGGGTCGTTACAAAGTGGTATCAGAGCCGGGGGCGGCTCTCCTCTAAGTGGTGGGGGTGTGAGGACCCGGGTCTGCTGCAAGCAAGGTATGACGCGTTTTGGGGCTTAACGGGCCTCAGAAACAAATCCGTGAGGGTGACCCTGCGGGGGCCCAAAGTGGACAATATTATATCGGAAGATCTGGGTCGTTACATTTGGTATCAAAGCCGAGGGCGGCTCATTACATTTGGTATCAAAGCCGAGGGCGGCTTTCCTCTGAGGGAGGTTGCCCAGAGACTAGGTGGGCTAATATGGAGGACACCACGTGACTTAGTATGAGGCCAGTGGGCTAAAGCGGACAATATCATGCATGCGTGAAGGGTGGGGCGTTACATTTTCCGTTGGAAAAAAAAAATCTTGCTGCAACATTTTTAAAATATAAAAAAACTCTCTACGTTTTCCCGAAAAAGATAAGCTTCAAAAGAATCTTTTATGGATTTTAGAAGTACAACTTGAGGTTGTGGGCTCAAGTCACATCGCCAATCAAAGGAAAAAACTAAAAAAAATATAAAACAACAAGTACCCTCAAATGCTGAGAATGAATCTTCCTTTAGGAAGATTCGCACATACAGGTTGCGTTCCACTGTAAGTTTTCTTGCATGCCTTGATGATCTGCCGGACATGGGGATCATCTTTTGGTATTTTCTTCAGCAACTTTTGTGCAGAATCTCTCATCCCCGAAGCCAAAAGGACTTGGTACATCCTGCAATGATGGAATTCGGTCAGTGTGCAGATCATAGGTGATAATAAATGCATTTGTTGCTCGTAACTTTCACAACACCAAGGAACAGTACTTGACTATTTGATTGTCACAACAGAAAGAAAAACATGGCAATAGATAGAACTACAAAAATGAAAATTTTTTAATAAAAAAATGAAACTTCTCCATTATTTGGCATTTGCTTACTATATTGACCAAATGCATTGATGAAGGATTGATGGTAATTGGTAAATCTCAGATATTATCAAAGGTTAGACAAATTGCCGAGGCTCCAGATTCTTCTTAAGGGCCAAAGAATTGAACTCGCTTAAATTGCATTTGAGAATAGGAGGTTGTATTAAAGTCAAAACAAAGCACACGCTGCATTCAGAAATTGTGAGATAAAATACTGATAGACAGCCATTACCCCCCTTCTCTCTCCATTTTCAACTATGCCACTCTTACCACCTTAAGACTCTCTAGAGAGGGTGAGTAGAAAGCCCCCTTGTTCGGTCCATTTTCAACTCTGACACCTCAATACTCTCGAGAAGAAAATGAAGGGGAGGAGCTCAGATCAATTTTTTTATAACCCAGGGTATCTCCTGCTCAGCCCAGTGTAGGAGCCTTTGGCACTAAGCCCGATGGACACTCAATTCTGGACAGCCGAGAACTAATCCCTAGGGGCACATGCAAACCCTCCTATCCACATGCACTAGGTAAAACCACAGGTAAAATAATGAAGGGGTAAAACTAATGAAGGGGGTTCAGATAATTTCCTCACAAAGTACATAAATAAAATGGTTTGAGGGAAAAGCACCTGCATTACATCTGAAAACTCAGGAAACACGACACTTACTTTTAAACAATATTTAATGTACATCTAAAAACATGCACCTCAGAAAAGCTTTATATCTCAATTGGAAAGTTTCAACAGATTGCCATAAGCCAAAATGTCGCAGGCCATACAAATGTGGACAATGAGAATGAGAACTGACCGTATGGCTTAATAATGTCATTCATACAGTCCATCCCTCCTGACGAAACCACAGTCGTAATGGTTTGATTCCAAGATTTAAGGTGTGACGCGATGAAATAGGAAGAGGATAGATTGATGGAGAAAAGAGAGGAAAAAACTAAAGAGATAAGAAAAGAGGGTCCTTTCAGGTTTACGCAATATTACAAGTAATTAATAATTTTACAAGGTTTAAACTCATAACTATTCAAGAATTACAAAACAACTCCGTGGATTAATGCCCTTACAGGTTGCTCATTTGCACTCATTTACATATGTAAATGATTCACATGTGTAATCATTGTGCATCATCACATTTGTTTGTGCTCATTTATGGGTGTGAAAATGGAGAAAATAAGTCCATTTTCACACCAAATTTTTTACGTCCCAAGAGGTAGTAAAGTGTTGCACACCTAGGGTTTAAGAAATCAGCCATTAGCATTTCATAACGGCCGTTATGAAATGGTAGTGGCCTCTACCATTACAATATTTATGGAATAATGGTAACTTATGACGAACATTCATAACGGCCTCTACTGTTACGATATTTATGGAATAACGGTAACGCTATGATTGTGAGCAAAAAAACATCAAAATATTGATGTAGCCCGGGAATAGGACGAACCCGCAGTAGGGATTTGGCCGAATCCAGATGGATTCAAACAGCCAAGAACGCACGTTCAACATGCCAAAACAGTGAAACACCACTCAAGCCAAACCTCAATTCTTCAATTCAATAATAAGAGGTACCGATCCCTAAAGGGGATTTACATAATTTTAGAAAAGATTCAGCAATACTTCCTACCATTAGGATTCTACTTGCTAAACATAGAACTCATAAATAAAGAAACCTACTAATCTAAAATACTAAAGCAATTAGGAAAACTACTAAAGTAAGATAAGTTCCCACAAACAGTCGGCCATTCCCAATTTCCCATTAAGATTTGTGGGCTGATCCAATGGGTTGGGTCAGGTTGACCCGATAGCTCACGGGCTGGGCCCAGTGGACTTGGCCTGGCTTGACCTGCACCAGTTCTCGCCGCCTTAGAAAAACTCGACTCCAACGAGTGTATAGCTTGATAACGCTCATATAGGTCCGGATTGATGCGCTAAAATCAGTAGCAGTGATCCATGACTAAGAGGGGGTGACCTTTCCATTGAACAAGAAATTTTTAAAAATCTCCGCAGCATAGAGACACTAATTGATCATCAAGTACATCCACAATTTGATCAGTCAGAGGAGTAGGCAGTAGAGAGATGTGTTCTTCAATGCCTTCATCTATGTGATGTCCATGGTAAGTCCTCCACATTAAAAGTGGAACTGATGCATAACTCTGCAGGCAGTTCAAGAATACAAGACTCTACCAACCCCGTCCCACATGCTCCGTAGGAAGACATTAGCATGGACTTTGATCTGGGTCTATCGAGGACAACAAGGAAAGTTGATTCTATATTTGTCGTGGTGGATCGATTCTCTAAGATGGCTCATTTCATACCACGCTCCAATTCTTCTGATGCATCCAAAGTCGCACAGTTATTCTTGCGAGAAGTGGTACATCTTCATGGGCCAAATGATGTATTCATTCTAGTAACTCATCGATGTCCGGTATCTTTCAAGATTGGCAATTGTGAAGACAAAATTTGGTGTGATGTGATCCGTATGAATGTCAATCATATTCTTCTTGGAAGACCATGGCTTTTTTATCTGAAGGTGCATATTGAAATAGAGAAGAATATATATTCTTTTCTTTGGAAAGTGATAGGTGCTTAATTTTTTACAATTTGAGACCTAATTTTTGGTTTATCTTGTGCTAGTTCATGTTTGTTTTATTTGTTTTTACATAGTCTTTGTTAATTTTTTTGCAAAGGTAAAAAGGAGCAAAAAGAGAAGAATTCATGAAGACATGATGGGCATGAATTACCAAGTAGGGCCAAGGTGGGTTCCATCCAAGTTGTTTCAGATTTCAAGACTACTCTCTAATTCTTTGGACAACTTACAATTCAAATCAAAGAAGGAAAGAGTTGGAGAAAGAAAGCAAATTCAAAGAAGGAAAGTAAAATAAAGAAGAAAAAAGAAGAAACCCAATCTAGGGTTACACGCCCAAAGGGTGGGCATCCATTGAAAAAATTGGAATTTCAGAATTTAGAAAGTCTTGTTCAAGTTAAAGTGGAGTTCAAGAATGGAGAAAAACAAGGAGAAAAAGAAGGAAAGTTTAAAGGAAAAGTTCAAGCAAGTTAGAAGTCCAAAAAGGGGGGTCCCACAATCATGTTACACGCACCATATAGGGCCCACTTTTATGTTAAAAGTTCAGATTTAATCTCTTATAATTAAATCTCAGATTTGTGGGTCCATGTGAAGAATTTTCAAGATCCCATAAAGTGGGACCGGAATTAGAAAGTCTTGCACAACAAGAAAAGAGACTTCTATTTTCATCCAATGAGGAAACATACTTGTAAAGAAAGCAAGAGACCTAATCATAAAAGAAAACAAAGCCTAAAAATTAGGAAACTCCTTGTTAAAGAGAGGCTTTTGCAAAAAGCATAAATAGAAGATACAAGGAGGGACGTCCAGCACACCATCAGCCATAAACCAGCCATCAAACACAGCCATCATCATCCCATATTTCCAGCTGCCGTACAGCACCTTTGGAGCATCTTTGGAGAGCTTTTGGAGCGAGGAAAAGGGGAACAAGCTGCTGGCCGACTTCTTATTCTTCTTCTTCTTCAATCTTCTAGTTTTTTTCTTATGACTCTATTTTCTATTTTATTTTTCATTAAAGACATGAGTAGCTAAACTTTTTAGGGCTAGTGTGTAATTGAAACCCTAGCCTAGTCTATGTAGTCTCTTTTGGCATCTTTTAATTCAGATTTCAGTTTTATTAGTTGAGATTCTAAACCATGTTTTTAATTGATGAGTTGTGTATATGCCATGCCAATCGTGCTATGTTCAATTAATTTTAAGAGTAGCTAACTTAATTTTGATTGATCTTGATGTTAAGCATCGAGGGTTTAGAACCATGAATAACCTAAGTATATGCCATGCTCAGACTCGTGCATTTATCTTTCCCATTGTTTTTATGCATTATGTTTGTTTTAACTATAAGACATATGCCATGCTTAGTTTTTGCATCATAATGAATGAACAATTCATGTAGTATGCCACTCATGAATTAGGTTTATGGGAATAGTAATCTAGACACATATGCCATGGTCTAGGTTGATAGATGTCACTAATAAAATCTGATTTTTGATTAAAGGATAATAAGGGACATGCATAGGATTGGTTAGGGGAGTAGATGAAACCCTAGTTCGTTCATTATTACTGTTTTTTCAATTCTAATACTAGTTGTGTGTTTTAGATTACTTTCCATTTAGCTTTTGATAGTTTAAATTACTGTTTTTAGTAGTTTAATTCAGCTTTCCATCATTCAATTGTTTATTTTAATATTCTGATTTTTAGTTAATTTTGACATTGTTTTATCACAAGTCTTCGTGGGAGACCTCGTACTTACAATTCACTACACTATATAGTGATCTTGTGCGCTTGCGAGTTTTAATTGTGTGCATACTAGTAGCTTATTTCTAGGTTGCTTGGTGCATACCAAAAAGGACAACAGATCGAGCTCGTTCCATTGCCATTGACAACACCTTCTCCATCTACATTTTCACGTCCAATCAAAGAATCAAAGCGTGAGCAGAAGGAAGAAACAAAAGTTGTGATTGTGCCACAAGAGCTACAAACCATGATGAAAGACATCAAGGATGACATTGAAAAGCAAGATCGAGAAACTGCTGATGTCATGATACAATCGAATGGAATAGCATGCAAAACTTCTACTGTGGATCATATTTCAAAGAGCTAGAAGACAAAGGGACTCAAATTATTCCTATGGACAATGACTATCTAAAAGCAAATGGTCCAAATCTCAATGGAGCCTCAACAAATTTTTTACTCGTTTGGCCCATTTCATATTTGATCACTTATAAAAACATGTTAATAAATATTAAACAAAAACTTAGATGTGGTCAATTCAACAATGGGCTTAGTCGTAGTGGAGTGCTTGTAGATGGTTGGATCCTAAAGTCTATTTAAGTTTGAACAAACTTTACACAGTTTTAGATAAGTGATAAAGGATGCTATGGCTTAGGGGAACCAATATTTTTCTTTATAGTGTTCACTAATGGAAAAAATATTGTTTGCCAGCATTTTATAATATTTAGGATTTTTTGGATAGTTTTTCAGATTTTTTTGAGGTAAGAAAAATTTCACACCGCAATGGACTGCGAACTGCGACATGATGCCGCGTCTTAACGATTTTCAAGGTCGACTGTGACCGCGATTTTGAACCATGTGCACACCTCACTGTTACTAGGCGATGGTGCAGCCTGGAATCCCAAACGGGTTATGGGTTCAAACCCCATCAACCATGTTGTTTTTGTTATTATTATTTATTTTTATTTATATGTTTTACTTTTGAGGGCTCCAAATTCATGATGTGAGCCATCCATATTTATAAGGCTAAGAAACTGTAAGATGTTTAATTCTCTATCTTAAAATCTTTATGGATTTCGAGAAATTTGTGTAAAGCATCCAAACATTCCGAACTTGTAGATCTAATTTCTGCACTTGGAAATATTCTGCCACTGTTAGGGCAGTCAAATCTAGCGCATACGACCGACTAGCAGTTCATAATATCTATCCATGGACTAAACCTACATTTGATTTTGTAATATTTTGTTCACTAATCACTCTGGATTTCTTCATTTCCATGTAAAGATATTTCCTTCATGAGTACGTTCGTGTACTCCACCAAATACAAATCACCTCCATGAGTCTGTGCGCCCAATCTATGATTTGAACCATTCAATATTCTATTAATGATATGCTCTTTTCTTCGAGCGACATGGGATGAAATGAAGACTGACTTCCTTGATATGCTTTTAGAATTCCATAGTACGGGAAGGCTGAGTAAGGAACCAATGCTACATTTTTTACTCTTATTCCTAGAAGTTCTAATCCTGTGGAGCTTGGAGACTTCAGACCTATTAGTCTAGTGGGTTGTGTTTCTAAGTTGTTGGCACAAATTTTGGCAAATAGACTGAAAAGGGCTATGCTGGTTATCATTGAACCTTTTCAGGGAACATAGAAGCTCAACAGAAGAACATAGAAGCAATAGAGGATTACAATGGATTCACACTAAATGGCTTCGCACCAACTTCCAATCACTAGATAGATCTCAAAAGCTTAACTTTGTTCTTATATTCAGTAACCCAAAAGAAAACATTACAATGAATATATAAAGGATTATTAACCCTAAATCCAATCCAAACCATTAGAACATACCAATGGTTAGGACTTAGGATTAAACATACAACTTAACTAAAGTTACCAAAATATTCAAGACAACCGAGAAACATAAACAAACTTGATGCTAGTCCTAAACTGATCGTCCCCACCTATTGGGCTGGACATCCCACTCAAAGTTGGACCCAGTGGTGCAGACCCAGTGGGCCTAACTTGCTCCAATAGCAGCCCATGTGCATCTTCTCAAGGTGGGGTCTTTTTGATGCCATGCATATATGAGAACTTCTATCTCTAGTCATCCCAGTGTGGAGTCTTCAAATCATCATGGGGATATGTTCTATCTTTATCTAGCCATTGATCCATGATAAAATCACGATCCAACGGTGGATCCTCTCTGAAACCTAAAACTAGACTCATATATATATATATATATATATATATATATAGGGAGATGCTCCTATGAGAGATATCTCTCACGGTCTCACCTTATATGAGAGATAGGGGTGGGGGCCCTCATATTTAAGTTGTTGGCATTGGATATGGATGTGAGGGCCCCATTCTCTCATTTAAGGTGAGAGATATCTCTCATAAGAGCATTTCCCATATATATATATACGGAAAATCTCAACACTACTATGAAAGTATTTGGGGGGGAGATCCAATGGGTCCCCCCCTTACTCTCGAGTAGTGTGAGTTACTCTCATAGGAGCATCTCTCATTCTCTCATTTAAGGTGAGAGATATCTCTCATAAGAGCATTTCCCATATATATATACGGAAAATCTCAACACTACTATGAAAGTATTTGGGGGGGAGATCCAATGGGTCCCCCCCTTACTCTCGAGTAGTGTGAGTTACTCTCATAGGAGCATCTCCACACACACACACACACAGATATATATATATATATATATAAACATTTGTACAACAAATAGAACATGATAGAAGGTATATCTATCACCAAAGAGAAAACTGAATGAATTAAAAAAAAATTCCCTTAATGTATTAGTATAGATAGACGATTGAAATCAGATGAAGGTGAAGACTAGAAAGGAGTAAACAACAAAAAGAGTCATACTAGCATGACTCACCAATTTGTGACAATGAGACAGACATTTTCAAATGGGATATGCACGTAGGTGGGGTCTACAGTTTCCATCTGAAAAATACAGGCCTTGGAATTTTGCATCCACCAAAACTCAGCTTCATTTGGCAATTTGTTAGTCATCCAACGTAAGCTAATAAAATAGATGATAGGAACAAAAATCCGTGAACTGTTGCCCATAATCATCACCTTATGTAAAACATTTAGCATTGTGCATTGGGCTAGAGTCAAACTGTGTTTTGACTTTTAAGGCCATTTGCTAGGAATGGCCCCACCTTCTTCATTTGCAGTCTTGCAACTGGCATGGGAAGGGAATTGGCCTTTGCACCTCAACAGCCCCTGCACACGCCTTTCGGGAAGTCGGGTTTTAGGAGGGACGAGACTTGAGGAGTCTAAACGGAAGGATTAGATCCTCTACAATTGTATAGCAGGATGCTCTCGCTATTGTCTTAATTTTTTTTTTAAAGGATATGTGGCTGAGATTATGTAGCCCAAGGGTCCCACTAGACACAAGATAGCACTGGATCTATCTATCTGCAAAAAGTGAGGTCCATTTGACGCTGTGAGCCTTCTGATCTAAAGGCCATGAAATGGATGTTCAGAAAATGAAGGGTTATATTTCTTTCTAACCATCCATTTCATATCATTAATGGGACAGCTTAGAACAATCAACAGACCTGATTTTTTACAGATTGATATATCCCAAAAACCTCTTGTTCCTATTGACGCTAATAGGCCCACAAACTCCACCATATGTCCTATTTTAAAAAGCAATAGAGAACATCCTGTTGCTAAGCTGTAAAGATTCTAGGTTGTTGTAGATGAAGCTTAGTTTTAGAAGTCCTTTTTGTGGGGCCTGATGACCCCACAAGATATAACAAGGTTTCCTAGATTAGCCGTCTATGAGTTGAGTCGAGTTGGATCTGTTGGGAAGTCCCACATCCCACAAAGCTTAAGCTTTTGTATTGGTACATGGTTTCTTACATGGTATCAGAGCGTGTTACGATCCCGTCATTCTTGTGTAGCCCATGTGGCAAGCCCGTCCATGAAAGCTGTTGGGCTTGCACGTGAGGGGGAGCGTTGGGAAGTCCCACATCCCAAAAAGCTTAAGGCTTAAGCTTTTGGGTTGGTACATGGTTTCTTACAGGGTCAACTCAGCTGAGTTGCATATGACCCGGTTCAGTTGGGTTGAGTCAAGATTTGGGCCCTTTAAAAATCATTAACAGTACCCCAAGAGCTCCTCCTTTTTTAATAATTTATGCATTTAGATGTCAAGTACATCCTAAGCCCTACCCTAGATTATCAAAAAAAAAAAAAAAAAGTACTTCCTAAGCCCTAGTATTGGTATAAGTACCAGCTGTTATTTTCTTTTTCTGTGTTCATTTGTTTAAATCTGTCAAGTACTTCCTCCCATACGATAGGTACTTGTAGCTGCTATTTTTTCATTTTTTTTTATTCAGTTGCTTAAAGCTGTCAAGTACTCCCTAATTCCCATACCTTAAAGTAGCAGTCGCTTCTTTTTTAAATTAATTTCTGCATAAACCCGTCAAGTAGGCTGGTAGCAATCCGTTGTTTTTATCATTTGGAAATTCCAAATGCTTTTCCTTCCAAATGACTATAGCATTCATTTTCCCTTTCAACTTTTTCCTAGCCAACAGCTGAGCCGAATTGAAGGGCAACTTGAATCAGGTACGTCCGATCCCGAGTAGACTCCAACTCGGCCGATTTTGTTATAGTATGCCTTAAATCAGATGCTTAGAAGAGTCCGACATATAGCTAATACAAGAAACCCTCTTAAATCTGGTGGGGCCAATTGGCCCTACAAACTTGGTGTGTGTCCCACTTTGAAGATAGGTTTAGAGAAGTCATGTGACACACTATACACGATCG
This sequence comes from Litsea cubeba, assembly GCA_012931725.1. Classification (NCBI taxonomy): domain Eukaryota; kingdom Viridiplantae; phylum Streptophyta; class Magnoliopsida; order Laurales; family Lauraceae; genus Litsea; species Litsea cubeba. The sequence continues at coordinate 56,919,650 of CM022953.1, forward strand.
AAACTCTTGCAACCAAAGCTGAAACTCCGATAGATGCATAACAAAGGATAAACGAGAACAAAATGGTGTGGAGTGGATTACAATTGGCCAAATATCACTTTGATCAGATTATCCAAACTATGGATGTTAAGGCCTTAAAATTTAATGATTCAGCAAACTTATACATGGCGAGATCATTGTCAAAAAGGGGTTGAATGTTTATTCATTCAAGGGTTGGTTTGAATGAGGATCTAGATCAAATAGAGGTGGTCACTAATGCACATTTAAGACTTAAAAGACGATTAATATTTAAGGCCCTTAAACCATAAGCGGGAGTGAATTTCCACACTATCCTAATGCATGATGTGAAATTTCCACCCCTGACTAGCATGTATCTGGGTGAGCCCCACAAAGAGGGAGCACAAAACTTACACATCAAATTGAGTTCATGCTATCATGGGTAATCAGTTTCCACATTTTGGGGCAATAGACCATGATCCAACATTTAGATTGTCAAAATGATGAGCTCCATATCAATTTTTCATGCTAATATATGCAATAGAATTACTAAAGCAAAACAGATTTAACAATTACGAATCAAACAATGATACAACACCTAAGGGCTGAGAAATGCCTTTATAATGTGACCTTATAGAAGAGTTGTGTGTGTGTGTGGTGTGATAATATCCTGAATTTTTGGATATTCTTTTAGATTTTTTTGGGGAATAAATGGAAATTCACACTGCAACAGGCTGCAACAGGCTGCAACACATGACATATTGCCGCAACGTATTGGTTCTCAGAGCCGTTGTGACTATGATTTTCAACCAAGTAGAGCAACTTCAAGAAATAATGAAAATGCTTGCAACCGCATATAAAATCTTTGGATTGAGGAAATCAAACCCTTGAAACAAAATAAGCTATAATAGATAATTAATTAATTTAAAAAATCAAGTGACGAAGGAAATTACGAACCTCAAGTAAGTCAATACGTTGAAGCAAAGGTTTGCTTTCTGATATTCTTCCCAAATCAATTGGGCATGATGAGGATCCCTTGCACTTGCGCAAGTACTCAGCAAGAAATCAAGACTCGTTCTAGAAGGACGAAGGTGAAGCTCTTCCTTGATAGCTTGTAGTAAATACAAACCACTTTCTAAATCTGTAGGCTCTGTGTCTGAGATTTGGCTAAAAATCTGTTCCATGATTATAATTAGCAATGACAAGAAAATAGAAAAGAAAAATAACATTAAAGATAGCAAAGTAGTCACTTAAAAATCTAAATACAAAGATATATTCTTTTAAATACATTTAATAATTGCTCTGGGCATCGGGCAGGTATTCTTCACATCTTAGTCTAACATTTTGTGTTTGTAAATTTGTGAAGGCATTACAGGACACAGTAATTCAAAAAAATGCCTACATGAAAGAGTCGTTTTTCACTTCTTATGAGGAGGGAGATTACTTCAATTAAATATGCTCTCTAAAGTTTGCCAATTTGTTGTTTATTGGTACTCCGATGTCCTATGAGTGTGGTAAGAATGTCAGAAAGAATTCAGATGGATTTCTTTTGTAAGGACAAAGATTACAAAACTTCACACTTCACATTTAGTGGGATGATGAAAGGTGTGCCGGCCTATCAAGGAATGAAAGCTTGACATAACTACCATTGTTACACAATCAAACTGAACAATTTTAATAAGGGCATGAAAAACTGTAGATTAGAATAAGAACAAAAATAACGGAAAAGAGAATTATGCAGAGTGAATTTAACGGTTGAGGTCATTAGGGAAAGAAGACCCTCACCATATATATTATTGTACTTTCAATATTTATGGAAAATAATTGGATCTTCTAATTACAAATCAGTCCTTTGGACTTTTGTAAGTACTTAAGACCTGTAAAAACTCCATTAATTAAAAACTCCATTAATTAAATACCCAGCTTAGGCAATGCATCTGATGACTTCCTTCTTGAAATTGCCTTAGTGAGGATATCTCCAATTGCTAATCTATGTGCACACATTTCAATTTGAACTCTTTGTTTGCAATCTTTCTCTAATAAAATTCACATCAACTCCAATCTATGATGCCCAGATATAGCATGGATACGGAGCGGACACGCCATGGAAATGGTAGGGACACGGATTTTTCATATAAAAAGTGAAGTATCCGATATGATACGACACGAACTGCCCATTTTGAAGTATCCGTGCATCATAGACTCCAATATGTTTCATATGTTCATGGAAGACTTTGTCGCAATCTTTCGTCCTGAAGTACTATCAGCAATGTTGTAAAAATCGCTAGGCGGACGCTAGGCGGTGGGCATGGACTAGGGATTAATTCCCGATTAATCCCCGCCTAGCCCGATTAATCCCCTCCTAGTCCGATTAATCCCCGCCTAGCGCCTAGGCGGTGCCTAGGCCGATTTTTGCAACAGTGACTATCAGAATGTAACACCATAGAACCTTTATTGAAAAATCTCAACTAAAAAATTGTAGCCATAACAACTGGCATGCTCCATGTGTCATTGCTCAATACTCAGCTTCATCAGACTTGGACTTAGATACCACGGACTATTTCTTGCTTTTCCACAACACTAGGTTTTCACCTACCTTGGTACAATTTGTTGATCTTATATTTGTCTTTGAACCTGACCAATTTGCATTGCTGTAGGCCTCCACCAGTAAATGACCATGACTAGCATACAAAGTCCATTGATCTAGTGACGTTTTGCGATCCTTCAAAATCCTGTATACAACATTTAAATGCCGTCCTTGGTGCATGCATGAATTGGCTTACTAGACTTACTACATACGAGATCTCTAGATGAGTTATAACTAGATACAATAACAAGCCCTACACGTCTTTGATATAATGCAACATGAAGTAGCTCTCCACTTCTGCACTAAGACATGATTATTCTCAATTGGAGTACCAGCTGGTTTTACCCTTAACATTCCAGTTTCTTCCAGCAGATCTAGTGTATACTTGCGCAGACATATCACAATCCCCTGCTTTGACCTCATAATTTCAATTCCAAGGAAATACATCAATTCACCAAGATCTATGATTTCAAACTCTGCACCCAAATGTTTCTTTAGCTTTTCTATTTCTACATCAATAATCTATATAAACAATCAAAATGGTAACTTGTCGTCCATTTTTCTTCACAAACAACGTGGTATCAGCGTGAGATTTTACCTACTTTTACCGCAGCTTGAATAAATATACTAAACCAAGCTCATTGAGACCATTAAAGGCCATATAAAGCCATTTTTAACTGACAAACATTTCCACTTTGCCCTTCTAAACTACGCCTTGCACATATTTCTTCATGAGGATCACCTTTTAGTACCGCATTCTTAACATCTGACTGATATTACGACTAATTAAACTTTGCAGCAAATGAAAGGATTACTGTTACAGAATTTAATTGTCATAAGTGAAAAAGTCTCAAAATAATTCATACATATGCCACCAACCTGTCTTTTTAATATCAGATGGTACGATCTGGGTTGTATTTAATGTATACACCTACTTACATCATACTACATGATTCCCTTCTGGAATATCAATAATTTCTAAAATTCTGTTCTTCTCAAGAGCTTGCATGTCTTCTAACATAGCTGCTTCCCACTTTGTAAAGTACATTACTGCTCCCACATGTGAAAGTATACACTCGGCAGACAATCTTATACAAAAGAACAATATTTCGATGATATATAATGATGTGATACAAAGTTCTGAATTGGATGATGTGTAATGTGTAAAGCAAGATTGTTCCCCCTTACGCGAAGCAATAGGTAGATCAAAATTAGTATCATCCGTAGTAGGAAAACCTCATGGGGAATCTAGATCATATGAACCTATTTGTGCCAGATCTATAGAGAACAACGATCTTGTTTTTTTCTTTTATTTTGGACTAAACTTTGATTGACTTACGAAACTTCTATAGCAGTTTTTGGAACTTTTTTAGGAGTTTTACTTTTATCCACTTGATTATCAATTGTTCCAGATGCTTTTGGATAAGTTAGTAGTGATACATACACAACCAAAAGAGGTGTCGTCCCTATCTATTTGGTTCTTTTATTTCTTAACTATATGGAGAATAAAAGGAATTTCCCCAAGAATATTACATCCACACTAGCATATTGCTTTCCATTCGTTCCTGGCAAATAGCATTTATTAACCTTTTATGTGCTTCGATACTCCACAGATATACACTTAACTGCCTTGGATCCAGTTTATCCTGCTGTTATGTCAGAATGTGAACAAAGCTGACACAACCAAATATTTTTGGCATAACTGAAAATAATGGAGCAGAAAGTCATAATACTAAAATTGGTGATTATCCTTTCCATACTTGAGATGGCATCCAGTTTATAAGGAGAGCCACAAAAGAACAGCATTTGACCAAAACATCAGGAACATTCATCCATAATAAGAATCCCCTTGCAACTTTTAGTAAATGCTTGTTTTTATGCTCCGCAACCCCATTTTGCTCAGTGTATATGCATATGTGAAGTTCGAGACTTCCATTGTCTGCTAAAAATGATTGAAATTCTTTTGATGTATAATCTTCTTCATTACCTGACCATAGTACTTGAATTTTTGCATTAAACTTCCTGCTGAGCGAAGTCTTCAAATATTGTAGGCACTTATCATGAGACTTTATTAAATACACCCAAGTAGACATTTTTGCATCATCAATGAAGGAAACAAAATATTGATAGCCAGAAATTGAAACTAAGGGATCATACCAAACATCAGAATGTATCACAGGAGAAACTTCATTTTTTTTTCACTAGCACTCACTAGATAATAACTTTTACATTTTTTCGATAGTTGACAAAACTCACAATCAAATAGCTCTACGTCAATCTGATATTGAGAACCAGATAGAGCTCCTTCAGTACTTGAACTGGCATGTGCCCCAAACACGTATACCATCTCACAATATCCTCTGTATTAGCTGAAGACTGGAGTGCTATATTCGATTGCATTACTTGATCAATGCAATAATGACCATTGCATTCCCAGCCACTACAAATTGTCCAACCTATCCTCAAATCTAATAAAACAAAATACAATGGACAAAAAATTATATTGAAATTATGACATCTTGTTAAAGAGCTAATTGATATAAGATTATCTGCAGACTTTAGATCAGATAACACAGAAGTCAATCACAAATTTGGGGAAACATTAACTGAATCATCACCTATAACTTGAGTACATTTCCATCAGCTACACAAACATTACCATGAACTGAAGACTTGACCAATTTAAATTTCAAGCACATACAGGTCATATGGTTTGGAGAAATAGAATTCATGTAGCTGACCACAACATAAACAAGGCTTTGATGACGATACAGGTCATATGGTTTGTAGCCCCCAAATCGATTAACAAACAAGTACTAGTAGAGGAGAAAGATGTATGTGTTCACTAGAGTTCTTGATGGAAGACGACATGAGATCTAACCTGTTATGAGTTGATGAGATCAAAATAAGAATTAACAATTAATGAAAATTATAAATATGCCATTCATTATGCATAACATTGAAAATCAGTTAAACAACAAACCATAATCCAAGGCAATCTCACAATTCCTACAGTAAACATCCCTCTAGTATGAAAGGATAGGATCCCAATGGAAGAAAGAACTTCCAAACGCTTAGGGCTGGTTGGATGGTTGGGATCTAATGGACCGGATGAAGGGATCGGGTGGCTGATAGTCTAGATTTAATGGTTAGAGGTTGTTAATGGTGAGAATGGTGGAGATCTAAGGTGTAGAAATCTCGGGTTGGTTCTTTTTTGCTTTAGATTTGAGGGAAAGGAAGCTCTTAGGACAAGAAAATGGAAGAGGGAGGAAGATACCTTTTATTGGGCTCTCACCAAACTCTGATCCGGAGACGTTACGTTCCCGTGAGCAAGGTAGAAATCAAGAGGAAGAAGAAAGCTTATGTTCTTTCATTCATAAAGTTTCATAACATAGCATGAAAAGAAAAAAAGACAATACAAAGTCTCTTAATACTAACTCTAAGTGATGACATCATCACACTTTAAAAAAAAAAAACAAAAGAAACGAATGGAAGAGAGGGGAGGGCTGCACACGTCCACGGGATTCGTGCGCAAGGGGGGATTCGTGCACAAGGGGATGTGTGCACAAATGCGCCCCCCCCCCCCCCCCCCCCCAAAAAAAAAAAAAAAAAAAAAAAAAAAAAATTCTTTTCTTTAAAGAAAACACGGGGCCCTTTTCTCTTCTACTTTTCTTTAAATGATTTAGGCCCCTCTCAACTTTTAATACTCTTTTATTTCAACGCATGTGGTACTTCCCAAAGTGGGCCCTTGAAGATGATTGCACACATGGGGACTTCTCTCCTTCAAAAAGTAGATCTAGCAAGATCCAACTGTCGGATGTCATTGTGATGGTAATCCAACGGTGGATTTGTGAAATCTTGGCAATCAAAGTCAAGGTATGTGTCATCCATGTATAACGTAGCTTTATTTGCAACCCTATGCTTCCTCCTTTCGTAGATTTTGTGTGTAGTGGGGGAATTAGGCATGATCCATCCATCAATTCCCCTCAACTGAGAAAATCGCATCTCCAATGAGATAAAACTATCATATTGCTCAAGAAGGTCCGGGTTGATGCGATGCAATTCATCACGGGTGATCTAGGTACTATCAAGTTGTGGTCTGTCTCTCCATTTCACAAGGAACTTTGGTATGCCCCCTTGTCTGGTGGAAACCAATTGATCGTCCAAAATACCTTCCACAAATTCTTTCCTTTGAGCTTTAGGAGGTGGAGGTGGGGTAGGTTGTGGAAAACGGCTTTTGGAGAAAGATGGATCATAAGTTTGGCTAGGTGAAGCAATAGGAGATGGGATGTTAGGAGGTGTTGTAGGACCTCGAAAAGGAGCTAGATCCTCCACATTGAATGTAGAACTGATCCCCATATCAGGTGGAAGGTCTAATACATACGCATTAAGACCCAACCTTTTCAATACTTCGAATGGGCCAGTAATGCGAGCCTGCAATTTCTTGGCAATTCCTTGTGGGAATCGCTCTGGCCTTACATGGACCATGACATAATCACCCACTTGCAATTCAGTGTATCGCCGGTGTGAATCAGTAGATAATTTATAACTTTCATTTTGCATATTAATTCCTTTTCTGATCTCATTATGCAATGCATGAATGTGTTGACTGAATGCATCAACTGACTCACATGGACAATGAATGTATGACATGGGAATAAGATCGATAGGCATCCTAGTCTTGTAACCAGTGACAACTTCAAAAGGACTCATGCCTGTGAACCTATTTACCGAACTGTTATATGTAAACTCCGCAATCAGTAACATAGACTCCCATGAACGAACATGCTCACCATCTAGATACCTCAGAAGATTACCCAGAATCTTGTACACTACCTCTGTTTGACCATCAGTCTGTGGATGGTAGGTAGATGAAAATTGCAATTTGTCCCTAAGATTTTCCATAGTGTCTTCCAAAAGTAACTAGTGAACTTGACATCTCGATCAGACACAATTGTTTTTGGGACACCATGAAGACTAACGATGCGCTCCAAGAAAATTTTTTGCAACATGCGAAGTATCTGATGTTTTGAAGGAAGGGACAAAGTGGGCAATCTTAGAAAAGTGGTCCACGACAACAAGTATGGAATCATGCTGTTTGTTGATCTTAGGAAGTCCAAGCACAAAATCCATACTGATATCTTGCCACAGTGCATGAGGCACTAGAAATGTAGTGTACAACCCCGTGTTTTGTTTACGCTGTTTTGCCAGTTGGTAAGTGTGACAGTGTTCAATGATGCGCGCAACATATCACTTGAGACTCGGCCAGTAGAAACAGTCCTCCACAAAAAAAATGGTTTTGTCACGACCAAAGTGGCCGCCTACTCCACTAGCATGGAGCTCCCAAATGAGAAACTCTCTCGTGGAGGTGCGGGGAATGCAAATCTTTCAATGTGAATTGATAATGCTCCGCAGAAGATTATCAGAAAGGGATGCAAACAAATCCCCAAAATTTGGGCATGATGGATAATCATCCCTCAAACGATCAAACCCAGTGACATCAACATTCATGGAATGGATTAAATTGATCCTGCGACTTAACGCATCCGTGGGTTTGTTCTCCACTCCTGCCTTGTGTTTCAAAAAGAAAGTGTATTCTTGTAATAGTTCAACCCACTTTGCATGTTCTCCTTTTAGCTTAGATTGGGAATTCAAGTACTGCAATGCCTAATGATCTAAGTACAAAATAAATTCCTGCGGTAACAAGTAATGTCGCCAATGTTTCAATGATTGAACTATTGCATAGAATTCTCTTTCGTAGTTGGAAATTTGGAATACTTTTTCCGCTTCGCTTCATTCGGTTTCTCACTGAAATAAGCAACTAGGTGTCCTTCCTGACTTAAAACACCTCCTATTCCAATGCCAAATGCATTGCAAGCCACTTCAAAAACCTTAGAAAAGTTAGGAAATAGCATGACAAATGCTTCTGTCATTTTGGCTTCGATTTCATGAAAGGCTTTTGTAGCAGCCGGGCTCCAATTAAACTCTCCCCTTTTCATGCAATCAGTAATTGGAGCCATGATGGTACTAAATCCTTTGATGAACCAACAATAAAACGTATCCAATCCATGGAAACTACGTATCTCATGAATGTTGGATGGGGTTTTCTATTCAACAATCACACGCACCTTTTTAGGATCAGCGGACATGCCTGCTGCAAAAACTACGAAACCTAAGAAGACCACACTATCTTTCATGAAGGTGCACTTCTTAAGGTTTGCGTACAGTTGTTCCTTCCGCAAAGTACCACAAACTTGCCACAAATGGTTGAGGTGTTCTTTCTTAGTACTGCTATAGATGAGAATATCATCGAAGTAGACAATTAGGAATTTCCCAATGAATGGCCTCAACACTTGTGTCATGATGCACATGAAAGTACTTGGTGCGTTGGACAACCCGAATGGCATCACTAGCCATTCATACAACCCGTCCTTTGTCTTAAAGGCGGTATTCCATTCGTCCCCAACTGTCTTAAGATCTATCTTAGAAAAGATGGGGAACCAGCCATCATGTCGAGCATATCATCTAACCTAGGTATCGGGAACCGATACTTGACAGTGATCTTGTTGATTGCTCGACTGTCAACGCACATTCTCCAAGTTCCATCTTTCTTTGGACTTTGGAGTCAGAAGTGAAAGCAATTATACATCCAAGCACTGATACCAAGTTGCAATGTGGAGGAGTAAAAGTGATGAGAAAGAAAGAAAGAAGAGAGGAAGTGACAGAAAAGGAGGGAAATACAGAGAGAAGAAAGAAGAACAGCGAAAGAGAGCAGATATTTAATCAGCTAATTTGATTAGATTAAGTAATCCTTATTCCATTATAACTTAATGACATTAATAAAAATGACAGAAAACTCCCAGTCGGTATAATTGATCACATGGACACCCCTAGTCACATAAAATGTATGTTATTTTCTACAAGGGAACCCGCATGTATATTTTGAGATAGTAACATTACTATCAATAACAATAATAATAGAATCACTCTAGAATGTGTTATTGATGATTTTCTGATATTTTGTTGATATCAACCAGGAGGAATAAAAATATATATGCATTTAAGAACATTCTGTAGTTTTGGGAATAGAAATTCTATACCAAAGAAAAGAGGAAAGAATGAGATAAGAACCTGATCAAAAACTAAGTATGTAACTGCTTCATCTTTCTCCTTAAGCTGCTTGAGTAAGTCGACGGCAGAACTAAATTGAACAAATGAATGAATAATAGTAAATAGAAAATAAGTAATGCAAAACAACAGCTTAAGTAAACCAAGTATCCAGTAATGAACCTAAGATGCTTGTATCGAACACAGTATAAAACAACTCTGCTGCACCCGTCAAACCAGCTGCTTAACACATTCAACTCCCCAAGCAGCTGAAGCAACTTGTTCAATTCTCCTTCAGATTGAATGTTCTCCTGTGATAAATACACAAAAGACAAACATCAGAGGGTTAAGAAGAAGAAGAAAACTCTGTTGCCCCATCAAATCAGGTGCTTGATCCTTTCTACTTCCCAAGCAGCTAAAGCAACTATCGTTCAGATTGAATTACTCATGATAAAAAGAACATACAATGAGGCTTATGATGGCTTTGGGCTCCAGATGACATCCAGCTTCCTTGACTTCTTCATAAATATTAAGTGCATCTAATATTCGCCCATTTGATGCAAGAGCTGATACAAGTGCACTCTTAATCTCATTTATGTTCTTAACTGGAATTCCTTCATCCACAAGCACCTATTTAGAAAAATGTAGCCTTTAGACCTTTTAAATGACTTCATAGAGCAGTAATGAGTGGGAGCACATAGTCAAAATGAGTGGCACACAAAATAACTGCAACAGAAATAGTTGCGTAAAAAAAAAGTTAAAATAATAATAATACAAAAACATGTGTTGTGGATTGACAATTCTAAGTTTGGTCTTTTGAAAACATCTTCTAGTACATAGGGAAGGTGCTCATTGTTGCAACCAGAACATCTCACTCAATAATAGAGAAAAGAAAAAAAGTTAAATGAAGGCATGAGCTAGATTAAGACTTAGGAGATGTTTGTACAGATGCCGCGCAAGCAGAAATGGGGTTTCCACTTCGGCGGCAACATAAATTCTATTCGTTGGGTGGGAACACGAGATTCTTGATGGCGGAGAAAATCTATGCCTTTTTGGCCATTTTCTTCGCCAGATGAGTCTACACCAAACATGTGTTTATATTTCTGTGCAAAGGCATTGTTACCTTTCCGCTCTGCTTCCGCGGAAAAGTGTATTGCACAAATGGCTCCTCAAGGTATCTAAGAAAGAAGAAAGTCAGCAAAATTAGAGGATTCTTCTTTACCGTGATAATTACAAGATTGCTAAAAAAAATAATTAAATGTTAGAACTGCAATATAGACAGGATTATTTTAGTAATATGAAAAGAATAAAGCATTGACTTTTGCATGTTCTTGGACAGATATCTATATTTTTTTCACAAGCTATCCATTTGTAAGGAAATACCCACCAGAAAAGGAGGCACCATTCACATGATTCCAATGTTGAAAATGGAGGACGAGTAAAAGCCAGAGAGCATCAGGAAATGCTGGCAATACATGGATATGCTGCTCTCGGTTTTCTAGACCAGAAAGCACCCTTGGCAAGGCATGGATATTTTCGCACTTGAATTTATCTTCATCGCCGCAGACCCCCAACACTTCTTCAGTGAATTGAGATTTTTTTTAATTGAATTTGCGAGGTCAAAGAACGGAATTGAGTTATGCCAGTGAAAATATACCCTTGATTTATGCAGTACACATGATTCTGAAATATCTCCAAAGGTCACCAGGACAAGGGATTTTACATTCTGTGAACAGATATTTGATGGTAAAGGCATATACTGATGCAGATTGGACAGGTTCAAAGACTAATAGAAGATCTATAACTAGCTACCGCACCTTAGTTGGCTGAAATCTAGTATCAAGGAAAAGACTAAAAAACAGCATGCAACTTCCAAATCCAGTTTGGAAGTAGAATATCAAGCAATGATGCTTGGAACATGTGAATCGATGTGGCTGTGGATTTTACCATGTGAGCTAGGATTCATATACAAAGGTCCCATGGTATTACATTTTGATAGCGCTTCAGCACGGGAGATTGCTATAAATCCAGAATACCATTCACGTACAAAACACTTTGAAGTTGATGTCCACTTTGTTAGAGAAAAGATTGAAAGCACGGATATCACAGTGAAGCACATTTACATTGATGATCAATTGGTTGATTTTAAGGCTGTTTCAAGAGGAAAGTTATCTTACGCATTGTCCAAGCTAGGCATAGTAGATATCTTACTAAGGTTGTTTCAAAAGAAAAGTTATCTTATGCATTGTCCAAGTCAGGCATAGTAGATATCTATGCTGTAGTTTGAGGGGGAGTGTCAAGAGTAATAATGGGATATGCATGTAAATATCTAGAGTGTGGCGGTATTTTTGTAAATATGGTAAATGCCATAATCTATATATTGAGAATGTCGTAAGTCTCCCAATGAGAGTGTTAATAAGAAAATTCTTCATTCTGGTCAGGGTTCTTTATCATGACGCCCAGAAGGCCCAAAGCAAAAGAGGCAGATAGTATCATTTGTTGTACCACTTTAGGGGTTAGGGTCGTGGACGGAGCAGATTGTGCAGATTCAGGAGCAGTAGTAGAGGATGATGCATCACTAGCAGGATGATAACCATGGTTGTTCCAATTCTGGGGATGCTTCCAACATTCATAAATTATATGTCCCGTCTTTTTACAGTAGTTTAAAACTTTTGCTTTCACTGATTTGCGATATGCCTGAATTCCTTGAAGCTATAAAATTGTTCTCAAAGCAAATCCTGACTGGGGCTTTGTTTGGCTTGTAAAGGCAATATCAAGAACAGTTGAAGGCCCTTTCCGTAGTTCCAAAGTAGATTGGGTTGACACCACTATTCCTTCCAAAGTAGCTTACTGAGACAAATATCTAACTTTGGTGAAGGATCATGGGACATGATATTGGAACAAATTGACTCAAACTCTGAAGCTTCACAAGAAACTGGTCCCGTTGACTAGAGGTGTAAAACTTTCTGAAGCAGGTAAGGTGGCCTTAGATTCAGTTGCATATACCAAATCATTGAATTCGGTCCACAGATTTACAAATCTAGAATAGTAAGTGCCTGAGTATATTCTAAAATTTCAAATTCAAGTTGAGATCTCTGGGGTAAATTTTCCTGATGATATATCCACTTAAGATATTCTCATATTACTTTCGTTGTTTTAAAGGGTTGAAGATTAAGGACAATTTGGGGACCAACAGAGCTTAAGATCCAACCGATATTATGAGCATCATGGGTTATCTATTGAGCCCTTTTAGTGGAATCCTCAGGTTTTGTGGTGGTCCCATCAATGTGACCCCACAGTTCTTTCGCTTTCACATACATGCGAAATTGAAATTCCCATCCAAAGTAATTTTTTTACAGTGAATCGGAAAACTATCAGATACATCCATGAGTAATTCCATGAAAATTCAAAAAAAAATTACTGTAGAATAGAACTGAAACAGCAAAGAGGCAAAAAAGGAGCGAGAGTTCTCCCAAGTTTGGTAGATCTATGACCAAACAAGAGATCAAGAACACTTGATAAGATGAAATCACTACCAAATAATATCTTGTTGAAGCATAACAAACAGTCTCTAATTCGAAAAGGCAAAACACAGCCTCGGCAACTATTCTCGAAAGGGTGACAAAGAACCGGTGTTCTAGAGGGGCGGTTCACAAACACTTTCAGATGATTCCCAAAACAAAATCAAACATGAAAACAAAGTCTGATACGAGATTGATTTCCAGGCAGAAATCTTGAAAATGAAGGTTTTTCTGTGGTCTTTATGAAAGACAGTCCAAAAAATCGATCAAATAGAAGATTGAGTCAAAATCCTACCTCCGATCACTTATAAATTCACAAAACATATTCATAAATCTCTTGACCTAGGGTAAACTTGATGGAATGGAACTCCAGGACAATGGGCTCCATAAGTAATCAGATGAAGATAGCCTATGTCATCTGAACTGTTTAGTTTGATCTGCAACAAAAATCTGATTTCTTCAATCAAATACATAGGTCTCCAGATTAGAGCATCTATCCAAAGACTAAACAGATCGACAATGGAAGAGGAGAATAGTTTCCAGACAGTAAACTCAAGACAGCACGATGAAAGTTGGGCAGCTTTTCCTTCAAACCTTCCTTGCTCTGATGATACCATAACAAAGATAGAAGAAGAGAGAATTGGAAATAATTGGGTGATGATCCCTTCATGGGCTGCCCCCCTTATACACCTCACTGAAAGAATAATTACAGTATGTCAAATCCCCTTGACTAGGCAAATTATAATCAATATCCCCTTGATTTGTGGCCCTTCTAATTTATTAAAAAGTTTACATAATTATTACGAAGACAATATCTTCTTCAAAGATATCCCACGTGGATAGCTTTATCATCGATGATCATGAAGTTTTGATATTACGTAAATTCAAGCTCCTAATTAGTTAATGAAAGAGTTTAAAAAGACATACTTCATTTCTTGTTTTCATGTGGTAAGTATCAGTTGTTAACAATAAATGAAAAAAATTCAGCAATAAAGTAATAACCACAGAATGCACAATTAATGAGGAAATGGAGAAGAGCACAAAGATTTCAAAGAAGAATATGAAGAATGAAAAGATGAGAATAGCCCACAGGATTGCAAACAATAATCTCCACTTGGGTCGCGAAGATTCAAAAAAGTTCCACTTGGTAAATTGGACAACTGTCTGCTGCCCCAAAGCCTCTGGGGGTCTAGGTATAAGACCTTTAAGGAACATGAATCAAGCTTTGCTGGTTAAATGGCTATGGAGACTAGGAGAAGACTCAGATAGCCTTTGGAGAAGCATCCTTATAGAAAAATACGTGAGGAGAAACGGATGGGACATCTCCACTCCCTCCCAAAGGTGCTCATATTTTTGGAAAGCGATCTGCTCCATCAAAGACTCCTTTGCTCAATCCATCCGATATTGTGTTGGCAATGGAGACAGCATATCCTTTTGGCACGATGTCTGGGCTGGCGAGTCCTCCTTAGCGATCCAATTCCCTGATTTCTATAGATGCACCAAGAACTGCAATGCTAGGGTAAGAGACTATCTTGACATTAGCCCTATCTTGACATTAGCCCTATCTTGACATTAGCCCTAACCTTAACCTGTGGAGTCCAATCTTTAGAAGAAATCTCTCCAAGGTAGAAGAAGCTAACTGTTCAATCTCTTTAAGATCCTAAATGGAATAGAGATCACAAGGGAAGGGCGAGATAGTAGGCTCCGGGACCCTTCCCGAGACAGCTATTTCTCGGTTTCCTCCTCCTCCATTTCGACTGCCCCTACTCCTTGGAAGCTGGTCAGCTCTTTGGAAGATCAAGGCTCCTCCAAAAGTCCTTGTTTTTGCCTGGCTCGTGTCAATCAAGTCCTGCGCAGGCCCAATTGGGTCCCCATAATTGTATTATAGTTAGATCTTGTGTTTTAGTTCAATTACAATTAGTCGAGTCATAACTTAAGTATACTTTCTATAATAGGTACCTATAATTTAGAATTTGTATTTGTTTTAGAGTCTCCTCAACTTGCTACCAATTTAGTTTCTATTGGTCAACTTGTTGATGATAAGTACAATGTCTTCTTTTGGTTGTGTTGTGCAGGACCGGGAGTCGGGGGAAGTGATCGCGAGGGGGCCTAAGCGTGGCAGACTGTTTTCCCTACCAGTGTCTACATTTATTCAAAATAAATCTTTACACCAGTTGTTTTGTTTTTTTCTTGAGAATAGTTCTTGGTTGTGGCATAATAGACTTGGTCATCCGAATGCCTCTACGATGTTTACTTTATTTAAATCCGGATTATTAAATAAAACTATTGTTTATGTTTCTTTTGAATGTGATGCTTGTAAATTAGGAAAAAGTAAAACTTTTACCTTTTTCTCACTCCACCACATGGAGCATTGAATGTTTTGACTTAATTCACAGCGATGTTTGAGGCGTTGCTCCTCACCTTTCCCATGGACATTTCAAGTACTTTGTTACATTCATTGATGACTACAGCAGGTTTACTTGGGTTTATCTATTGCATTCTAAGTCTGATGTTCTTAATGCATTTCAATTTTTTCTTAGCTATGTTGAAACCCAATTTTCAAAATGCATTAAAACTTTGCGCTCAGATTCAAGGGGGGGGGGGGGGGGGGGGGGGGAGGAGTATGTTTCCAATGCTTTTCAATCTTTCCTAAAGAATAAAGGAATCATTTCCCAGCGTACTTGTCCATATAATCCACAACAAAATGGAGTCGCGGAATGGAAAAACAGGCAACTCCTTGATGTAACTAGAACTCTACTGATTGAATCATCAGTTCCTCCTCGTTTTTGGGCTGAAGCTCTCACCACTGTAGTACATCTAATAAACCGTCTTCCATCACCTACCATTGCTCAATTAACACCGCATTTTAAATTGTTTAGTCATCATCATGTGTTTGATCATCTACATACCTTTGGCTGTGTTTGCTTCGTTCATCTACCCCCCACAGAACAAACAAAATTAACCACACAATCTCGCCGGTGTGCATTTCTGGGTTATGCCACTAATCAAAAAGATTTTGTTTGTTATGATCCCATTGGTTGTCGCATCAGGGTTTCTCGCAATGTTATTTTCTTTGAAAATCAGTATTTTTTCCAAAGTCACTTGGATTGTCCTCATTCATTTTCTCCTGCTATCTTACCGAGTTTCTCAGATAAAACAACTGTTACTAGGTTTCATCCTGATTTTGTTTATCATCCTCAGGAAAAACCTACCACTGCCTATGACGCCCAGATACGGCAGGGACACGCCATAGACATGGCAGGGACACAGATTTTACATGTAAATAGTGAAGTATCGGATACTATACGACACGATACGTTGCCAATTTTGAAGAATCCGTGCATCATAGACCACTGCCTGATCCTCCGCCGGCAACTAGTTCCACAACTCCTCATATCCTGCGTCGCTCCTCCAGAAATACTAGACCACCTGAGCGGTATGGATTCACCCACACTTCCTTGATGACAACCCTTTCTTCTGTTTCTATCCTAAGTTCTTATTGATAGTTGGAACCAAGCTATGAAGGCAGAATTGGATGCATTGGATCAAAATCACACACGGGACATTGTGGATTGTCCTTCAGCAGTTAAACCCATCAGTTGCAAATGGATCTACTCCATCAAACTTAAATCTAATGGCTCCTTGGATAGACACAAAGCTAGACTCGTGGCATTCGGCAACAAGCAAGAATATGGGATTGACTACAAGGAGATGTTTGCACCTGTGGAAAAAATGACTACAGTTCGGTTACTTCTCGCCATTGCTACCTCTAAATCTTGGCCATTATACCAAATGGATGTCAAAAATGCATTTCTCCATGGGAATTTGAAAGAAGAGGTCTATATGCTGATACCACAGGGAGCCACCTCTCCATCTAAGAAATTTGTCTATCGCCTACGAGAGTCTCTTTATGGTTTGAAGCAAGCTCCTCGGGCCTGGTTCGAAACTTTTAGGGGTCGCCTTTGCACAAGTGGCTTTACTCAAATCCCTTACGATCCGTCTCTTTTTTCTGCAAACAACATCTACTGGTGTAACTGTTCTCCTTGTGTATGTTGGCGATATTATAATCACTGGCACTGATGATGGTATGATCAGGTCTATCCAAGCGTCTCTCAGGGATTCTTTCCATATGAAGGACTTGGGCCCATTACATTATTTTTTGGGGTTAGAAGTGCATAGATCTCCCAAAGGCATGTTTCTTAATCAACACAAATACACATTTGATCTTATTGAGCTTGCTGATCTCCATGACTCTTAGCCCGTTGATACACCTGTCGAGGTCAATCTAAAATTGAGTAAAGATGATGGTGACATTCTTCCTAATCCACATACCTACAGGCGCTTAGTGGGTAGTCTTGTCTATCTCACCATCACTTGACCGGATATTTCCTATGCTGTCAATCTTGTGAGCCAATTTATGACATCTCCTAGACACCTTTATCTTACTACTGTCAAGCGTGTTATCCGATATTTGTTGGGCACTGTCACTCGTGGTTTATATTATCCAAAAGATAATTCTTTTCAGTTGACTGCTTATGCAGACGCTAACTGGGCGGGCTGTCAAGATACACGTCAGTCTACTACTGGTTGGTGCATGTATCTCGAAAATTCTCTCATTTCTTAGAAATGCAGGAAACAAGAGAGTATTTCTCGATCTTCCACAGAGGTTAAATATAGGGCAATGTCTTCTGCCCGTTCTGAAATCTTATGGCTCAGGGGACTTCTCTCGGATCTCGGCTTTGCTCAATCCTCTCCTACTTCCTTGCATACAAATAATACTGGGGCTATCAGGATCACTGAAAATCATGTCTTCTATGAACGCACCAAACATATTGAAGTGGACTGTCACTTTATTCAGGATGAATTTAAGCGTGATGTCATTTCTTTACCTCAAGTCCCTACTGAGCTTCAGTTTGCTAATATCTTCACCAAAGGACTTCCTCGGCCTCGACATCAGTTCCTAGTTAACAAATTGCTGCTATATGACTCCCCATCATCAATTTGAGAGGGGGTGTCAATCAAGCCCATCCAGCGCAGGCCCAACTGGGTCCCATAATTGTATTATAGTTAGATTTTGTGTTTTAGTTCAATTACAATTAGTCTAGTCATAACTTAAGTACACTTTCTATAATTTAGGATTTGTATTTGTATTAGGATTCTGTTAATAGGGGATTAAACCCTTATATAATGACAAGAGATGGACCCTAAAAGGGACATACGATTTCTCTCTCTCTCTCTCTCTCTCCTCTCTCTCTCTCTCTCTCTCTCTCTCTCTCTGTGCGCGCGCGCGCGCATGTTATCCATTCTATATTCTCAAAATAACAGCTCGCACTTCGAAATGGAATTCTCACAATGGATAACCTCTGATGTCGAAACATGCTCGTCGTCAATGCTTGCCCCCATTGCTTACCTAACGAGGAATTGGTCGACCACTTACTCCTTCATTGCAATCAGACAAAAGCAGTTTGGTCATCGATTCTGAAGGAGTTCAATTGTAGTTGGGTACAGCTGCAGTCCTTACAAGAGTTGTTCCAGCAATGGGTTTGCCCGCCCAGTAACTCCAAAGGGAAGAACATGTGGCGCCTAGCATTTCTGGCTTGTATCTGGACGACATGGAAAGAGAGAAACAGAAGGTGCTTTGAAGGGATCTCCTCCTAGGAAGACTTAATCCTTAAGATGAAATTATGTGTTGCCTCCTGGGTCTCCTTTCTTCAAGAGTTTTGGGGATTATCTCTCGATGCAACAATGTTCGATTGGAGGGAGGTCATCTCTCAATGATTAGGGTCTCTCTTTTCTTCTTTTTGCTTGAGGCCCCAATGCCCCTTGTATAGTTTCCCATCCTTTTGGGTGGTGGTTGTAATTTTGGGTTGCTTCACAGCCGCTTCTCAGTAGTCCTTTTTTTTACTGTAAAACTTTTGATTAATACAAGTTACCATTTCAAAAAAAAAAAAAAAGAAAAAAGAAAAAAAAAACCTTAGCTATGGTGAAAATGTCTCTTGATAATCCACTTCGCAAGAGAATTTTGAATAATAAGAACATAATCACACATAAAATTGTGTGTTCTTTGGTTATCAGTTTATTGTTGCAGTTTTTTTTTTTTCTTTTTCATTTATTCATTTATTTTGTTTTGATTGTTTGGGAATCACTAATATTTATCTCATGAAAAAAGGACATGATGTTGGATTTATGTCTAAAATTTCTATAAACTGATTAGGAACGTACAGTGACTCAATTTCGTGGGTCTCTTCTACAGTTGAGGGGTGGCGTGGGTGGGTGGGTGGGTGGGAGGGGGGTGCCCTTGGAGGTTTCAATTCTATTTCAACGAGATCAAGTCTACTTTGTTCTCACTCAAAGTGCAGTTTCATCATGTTAGGCGATTGGCGAATATTTTTGTACATGCTTTGGCGAAACAGGGGGTGGAGAGAACTTTTTATTTGGTGGCCTAATACAATGTAACTTCTGGTTCATTCGTATGTATCTTTTATACCAATGTCTGCCCCTATCTTCGTGATAGTGTTTTAGCCTTGTTATAAGCCTCTTTGCTACACTATAATTTATCGTTACCGATAAAAATAAACTTATATCAACATCAAAACTTTTAAGATCATCAATACAAAGGCTATTTCATATATATTGTTTCTGGAAGTATAAATGTACATTATGCCAAAAATGATTTCGCAATATGGATATTTTAGAGAAATTTGGCTTTCTTCTGTAAATAGCTTACTTACTTGGAGATATTCCAATATATAGTAGCACAGGGCCTTTAATGTAAAAATAATTTTACTTTTCAAAAATAACTTTCAGAAGCTGTAATACATTACCTGTTTTGCCTTCTCAAATTGCCCAAATTTAGCATATGCATTTATAAGTGCCATGTAGACATGCTTTGTAACTTGTACTCCAGCACGCTGCAGTTCTTCATAATACTGCAAGTAGTACAATAATCAGCATCATGTGGACTTGGAAGTTGGAAAAAATTTATGGGTTCTTAAAATTGCTCTAGCGAACATCGCTAACCCCAAAACAAAACCATTTTCTTACATGAGAAAGTTCATCTAGTGTTGATAATTTGATTGTTGGTAATATGATGATAAAAAGGGTTTTTGAAACCATTACTCCAGCACGCTGCAGTTCTTCTGATTGTTGGTAATATGATGATAAAAAGGGTTTTTGAGGTCAAACCCTAGCATCGGATCCCAATTTCAAGGATTGGATGATGGCCAATTGAGAGGAATGGGGTTTGAGGCTTGGCAGAATCCCATATTTGGGATTTCAGCCATGGCCAAACCCCAATTGGGGGCCAAAATTGGAACCCTAGATTTGGGGTTTTCATGCACTAGGGTTTGAAAGTTGGGTTTTTCTTCCAATGTTGTTTCATAATATTGCGTGTAGGATTTGTGGTTTTATGTATAAGTGGTTTCAGATTTCTGTATTTGAATAAATATGCTAATTTTATGATCATGTCAATGGATATGATGCCGATGGAAGAAAGACTCTGATGTAAGGATTCCTAGAGTGGGAATGGACAAGGCCCCATCGAGAATGATCAATGTAACCGTGATTACACTATTCAATAAGTTATAAAACATGTTGTTTGAACCCACCACAACTTGTGGCTTGGTCTTGGGCACCAATGTGTGTACTCTATGCTGAAACCCTACATCATGTAGAATACGATGAACTATGGATACGGGTGTCCTAATTTTTTATTTAAATCACTTTTGAATTTGCTCCAGACCTATGATGTCCAAATACGGATATATAGAATATGATGAACTATGGAAACGGACACTGATACGTATTTTAAACACGCATTTTCTCCTTCTTTCATCCCATACCAACTGTAGAGCTTCCTGAACTATGCTAGAACTGCTCAAACATCTCTTTGCACTAAAACTCAACCGATTTGCAAGATTTTGGAGAATTTCTCCGCGGGAAAACCAACGAACTCGGCTTTATCAGGAATGGAGTGGATTTGATGTAGTTTAGAGAGATCAAGTTTCCACACTTACAAGACATTCTACTAGCATTTCCTTCTATTATGACAATGTAATAGGGCCCTCGAATTGCCAAGGTTTTGATTAGGTTGAACTTAAAAATTGGTTTGACATCTATATTTTTTAATTCAGACTAGAACTTTATGCGATGCTCTGTTTTGATGCCTATTGATGATTTTATTTGATACTCATAAAGTTTCCGCTGCAAAAGTTTTGGTTTTGACCTAATTCAAAAGTTGTCAAATTCGATTCAGTTATTCCCGCTTTATTTTGGTATGGTAAGGAATCCGAACTGAACATGCGTTTGCTTCTAGTTTTGGTTGATTTCGGGAGAAATCGTACGTTTCAATCCAAAATCCCCAAATTCGGACGAACCAGAATCGAATCTTTCAGTTCGGATGAATTGAGGTTCGATCATGAAAAGAAGAATGAAATGATTAGGGCAAGCACTCATTTCACAAACCTGTTTCCATCGAGGAGTGAAAACTCTACCCTTGTTGAAGCACGAGATGAAATCTCTGCACTCCCAGGGAACTTTTCGTGGCAGAAAGTTGAAATCCCTCCCTCGTCGAAGCTCCTCGTTGCTGCCAAAGCAAGACCCCATCGCCAAATCTCTCCCCGGAGGTCCAAGTAGGTTCGATTATCTCCTCCTTTCTCATCTTCTTCCATTTTTTTTTCTTCCTCCTTTTGTTCTTTCGTTTGTTTCTTTTATGTTTCGATTGTGTGTTCCTTCATATAAGAAAGGGCGCGATGAGATAAAGCTGTGCCCTCTTATTTCAATCGTTGATTATTGCTGACACAATTATCGGAATCCTACGATTCGTATCTCGAATCTCGATTCGTATCCCAAATTTTAAGGAAAACGATTTGTATCTATGTAATGAACCCCATTTACAAATGAATCTTAGGATTCAAGTGTGAATCCTACGATTCGATACTCGGTTCATCGAATCTTACGATTCAAACTATTCGGCTAAGCGAGAATGGCTACAGCCAATAAGTTAATATTAATAATCTTTTACCGTTTCTCTTTCTTTATTCTCTCTTTCTTTTATCGCTTGTATTTTCAAAAGTTTATTTAGTAGTTAACGAAACCTTGTAAGAATTTTTTGCGGCTTTGATAAGGTTTTAAAGATGAATAAAGAGCGTGCATATAACTAAAGCATTTGACTGTATGTATGGTGCTTGTCTATAACTTCTTCTATTTTGGTTTTTTTTTTCTTCATGAACACTTTCTCAACTTTAAGAGATATCCTTCTGTGTAAGATTCATGGTTTGGATTTTATTTTATTTTTATATTTTGATTTAAAGATAATAAAAATATATATTGATACATTAAACTTATTAATGTATGTAATGATGTTCTTGATATGATTGTAGGATAAACTCCTTTGTTATAATATTTATACTACTATAAATGGGAAAATGGATGGTTATGAATATTTACTTTTTATTTTTTATTTTAATTTTTAATTATTTTTTTATTTTTGTTATTAAAATAAAAAATGTTACGATTCGCGATTCGATTCGATTCAAGGGTATGGACGATTTGCGATATGATTCCAATTTTGAAAACTATGACGGCTGATATGATTCGTGACTCCACTTATTTTCATGTGGATGAATTCTTCTACTACCAGAATTCAATAGGTGAAGCAAGCACTGTTACCATACCTTTAGGTAGGGGTGTACATGGATCGGATTGGTGTAAAACAATCCGTTACCTACGGATTGATGGATTTGGAATCCGTCACCAATCCATGGTTGTTAAAAACCGATCCGATCCGATCTGATCCGTGGAGGACCGGATCGGATCGGATTAATCCGTTCAATCTAAATGTTAAAAGAAAGATATCAAAAATGTTGTAAAAAATTTCATATTTGACCCCTTAATTTTTTTTTCTTATTTTATATTTAGACATCTTAACTTATATTTAGACCCCTTAAATTTTTTTAATTTATATTTAATGTCAATGGATCGGATTGAGGGTGAAATCCATCACCGATCCGTTGCTAACGGATTACAAGATTTTCAATCCATCACCAATCCGTTTACCTTCGGATTGGTTAAAAATCCGCAGATCAGACTGGATTAGTTTTACGGATCAACAGATTTTTTGTGCACCCCTACTCTAGGCCCACCCTAATACGATATGTATGGTCATTTTGAATTTATTAGAAACTATTAATCTGAAGTGGGCCACTTAATTTGAGTAAATAATTTAAGTTAAATGAATATTATTCTATGCAAAATTAAATGGTTTTCATTTTTAATAATTGGGCCCACTGAAAATTTTGATGATCAGTAGCACCATTATTAAAGTTCTTGGCCCACCCTCAGATAATCTAAATGGTAGTATTTGATTTAATTGGAAATTTTATTAAACTATTTTACATCTTATGAATCTGAGGTGGGCCATTTAATTTGAGTAAATTATTACTATTTTATGCAAAATTAAATAGTATATATATATATAGGGAGATGCTCCTATGAGAGCATCTCTCACCTTACTATGAGAGATAAGGTGGGAGCCCTCACATCCATATTCAATGCCAACAACTAAAATGTGAGGGCCCCCACCTTATCTATCATAGTAAGGTGAGTCCCATATATATATATATATATATATATATATATATATATATTGGAAACGAATTTCCGAATGGGAAAGCAAAATACCCGAATAGGCGCCGAAATGTCTCATATTTGCGGATTAACTTCTAACTTGTGACTCGAAAGGAAGACCTCTTTGGGAATCCAGTTCGAGTTGTGACAAGTAGTTCCCTGAATTACAAGCAGTTCCCCGAATTGTTATGTACTTATCTATTGTTATGTCTTGTTGGAAACCTTTGACTCCTGATGAGTCGGGACCACTAAGTGTTAAGTACCTAGTTTTAACAGGACGATGTTGTGTGGAGGTTCTTGCATTTATTTATAACTAGCTGCAGTTTAGTCTTATTCACTTGGCACCAACCTGACATGTCTTGTGATGGTCATGACAAATTCCTACGAGGAATCTTGAGTACCGGCATTGTTCCCACAATAAAAGAAATGAGGGCAGATCTGATAATATTCATGACACTTTTTGTAATATCCTTGGAGGGGTTAGATTTTTTTAACTGATTTTCCTCTTGACTTATCCTTTGTTGCTTATTTATAATTATTTAATTGATGGTATACCTGTATTTATGATTAGTGATCATTTATAATTCCTAAAGGGTAGGCCCCTTAGCCCTAAGACTTATTATATATATAGAAGATGGGACCCAACTTCTAGTTCACGAAGGAGATGGACACTTACTTTAGGAGTGTTATGCTAGGAATAGGACTCCAACTTCTAGTAGGAACCTTGCAGCATAGAAATCTTAGAAGTTTAGGAGTAGACACTATTTATAAAACCTCTCACTCTCTCTCTTTGCACATACCAATAGCCAGCCCCTCTAGGAAACCCAATCATAGGATTGGAGACCAGAAGAGTCAGAGAATATGGGCACGTTTGGTAAATGTGGAAGAATCCACGGATTAGAGGATTCTCTCCATCTCCAAAGAATCAATACATCCTCAAGAAGGATTCCCAATGAGAGTTCTATGTTTGGATGGAGGGAGGTTTCCTATAAATTGTAGAATGTGTGATCCAATGGTCACAAACATTTTTTTAAAAATTTTCAAAATCCATGAAAAATCAAGACCTCAACTTTCACCTCAAAGTAGTTTGTGGTCATCTAGAGAATATGTACGGTTCAGATCGTGCAAAGGGGGCCCACAGGAATAAGAAATTAATATTTAGTACTGAACTTTTTTGCAAATATCTCAAAATATGGTAAGGATCAACGGTTGAAATTTGGTCAACTAGCCGTGTTTGACCTTCCAAAAATAACTACTGGTTCAGATCGTGCAAAGGGGGCCCACAGGGACCAGAAAATAAAAAAAAACGGACTGGATTCAATCCCGTTTTTTGGCCCACAGTAACTCAGAAATCTCCAATGAACGTCCCAGACGGTTTTGCACATATCTCAAGATCTAAGATGAATCAACGGCTGAAATTTTGTGACATGGCCGTTATGGACCTTCTTAACACAATCATCGGTTTAGATCTTGATTGTGGGGCCCATAAAAATAAAAAAAAATGCAAAAACCGGTCTGCCCAATATTAACGTCCAGATTTACTGTAGCTCCGCAAATCCATTGAAGTGCTGATTCCTCGGATCCGATGGGGGGGGTTCGAACTCTTCAAATATTCAATATGATGGAAGTCTTCAGTCCATCCTCTACAAATCCATGCTGAACCAAACACTCAAAATCCGTGAGATCGTGGATTTTAGACGTGGAATCCGACCCTAAGATGGTTGCCAAACGTGCCCTATGGAGAAGAAGGAAGAAAGACTAGTGGATTCAGGCCACCAGGTGAGTAGTTCTTATTTACTTGTGTGTGGTTCCAAAATTCCTATTTTGCCTTATTGGATTCCTTGCTACACAATTTTATGATGATTTTCCACGTTTTTACATCATGCTACAGTGACTGTCAACCATAGAATCCTCTGTTTTGAGTTGGAAATCCACTTTTTAATGCTCAGGAATCTGGTAAACTTATGTAGTAATGTTTATAGGATTGTCAGGCAGGCTTCTCAACTCCAATCCACTAGAAATCTGTAAGAAAACCAATCCTAGACTCCTAAAGTAGTCTAGAACCCATGCTGATTGGGCCCAGTTTGACCCACCATCCAGTTGACACAAATTCAGTACGTGAGTTACACTCATTGTGAATGTCGACTTCTGAGTTGAGTGTCTTGAGGGCTGAATTATACTATTTTGCAGATAAACACCATAGGAATACAGAAAACTCACATCAGCCTTTCTTCTTTACTTCTTTGAATTCTATAGCAATGTTGTTTGGTGCGCCTGTGGATTCCTTATAGAAAATCAAATTTTCTTATTTGGTGAAACAATTTTTTGAAGAAAAATAACATAACATGTATATTATTTATTCAACATCAAAGAATAATTTATTTAAAAAATTAAAAAATGAAAGAGTTGTAGCGTTTTTGGGTTGAAATGGAAAAGAGGCAGAAGTTTTCCAAGGAAATCCATTTCCCAAAAACACTTCCCCCCCCCCCAAACACCGGAAACCCATTTCCACCATTATCAAGGAAAATGTTGACGAGGCAGGAAAGCGTTTCTGTGGAATTATTCCACACCAAATGCCGAAAAAATGGGTTTTCCACAAAAAAGTGTTACACAAACATGCCCTTGCACCAATTCAATGAGGAAACTTTTTTTTGCACCAAACATGAATTTCTAAATTCTATGAAAATCCTTTTCCGAGGTTTCCATTTCTATGGAATTTGCTGACGTGGCAATTTCCCCTTTCCGCGGAAAGGGTGTGTACACAAACGTGCCCTAACTGTTCTGAAAATTTAAATTAAGCCCCTGATAATTATAGTAGGTACAACTGGGCCTTTTATGGATTACTCAGTTGAGTTCCAAGATTCCGTAAATTACAAATAAGGGCTTGGTATTGTTGTTTTACATAGCTGGACCCGTTTTAACTAATTTGAGACCATTCCTTGAATTCAAACTTTCTGGAATTTCAAATAGATCCATGGTAATCTGCAAATATATATAGCAGAACCTGTTATCTTCTATTTATTTGCTTTATAAGTTTGTATATATTGCAATTAAGGACCTGTTTCTCCCTTATTATATCTGCAACTGAGTATTTCTTTAGTCCCTGACTTTCTGAAATTACAAATAAGGTGCTGGCGAAACCTGCCCATGTGGCGTTTGGGGTTTCCTACATCTCAATCAATGGGATTCTATGGGAACATTTGTGTAAATAAATGGGAGTGAGGAAATGTAGTAAATAAAGGGGTCAGTTTTATGTGGAAATGGACTTTCCATACCCCCCCCCCCCCCCCCCCCCCCCCAAAAAAAAAAAAAAAGAAAAAAAAAAAAAAAAAAACTACGAAGTCTATTTCCAGGCTTAGGAAGGAAAAAACTGACGTGGCGAGAAAGCAGTTCCGCGGAAAACTGCCGCACCAAACACATGAAAAGGGAGTTTTCCACAGAAAAATAATTCCTTTTCTGCGGAAATGGGCTACACAAACATGCCCTACATGTGGGTTTTATGGATTTATGTTTTTTATGATGCACCCTATGTATTTGATGAAATTCCCCCATGATATGTTCTCATGAGATTGGTGACTGACATTAATCTAGATTGATAAATTTGAATGTGATTCCTATGCTGAATTTGTGGAATTCATGATGAAACTTGACGAATGTGATATCATCCATGATTCTAAGATTGGTGAGTAATATGAATCCAAACCTATAATTGCCCCTACACAACTGGAAACCACTAATGAAATGATGTGGGGCATAACAAAAACCCAGGATTTGTGTAAGGGGCTGATCTAAAACTACCTTGATGTAGGTGTTGAGAATGGTAAAGAATTTTGTTAAAGGATGATTCATGCTTATATGATTTCCAAGAATAAAATGTCTTTTATATAACATGATTAACCAGGACCGACCCATTGGACTTCCCCTAGAGCACTAGCACATACCAAAGCCCTGCCATAGATGTTATTCCTTGACTCATAGGTCAGATATGTTATTCCCTGACTCATAGGTCAGATATGTTATTTCCTGAGGTCAGATATGTTATTTCCTGACTAACAGGTCCGATATACCAGATTCCCCGACACACACACACACACACACATATCTATATACATACAATATATATATATATAATCTGTTTGTGTACCTTGACAATGTCCTCTTCACATTCACAGTTGGATATTAAATAGCTGAAAGTCTCTGAATTTGGCTTTACATTAGCACGCTCCATTTGCTTAAGAACAATGAACCCGCCGGCAATATTTTTCTGCACATAAACTTTCATCTCAATAAAAGAATAACTTCAGAATATTATAGTAAATGTAGGATATTCTGAAACCAAAAATATTAAGCAAATGCAAGATATAACTTCAGAAATATTAATAAATAATTTGGATACATGATAATTTAAACTTCAGTGGAGATTAGAAGAATTAAATTCATTAACTGCCTTAGAAGTAATTCTGGATAAAAATTACTCTAACTGACAAAATTCAACAATCGACTCTTAAAAAACTGCACTTTCTCACTGTGAGAAGGATGTGTTAAAGAACAAAGATGGCTCATGACTAACGAGGTATTCATATAAACCTCTATATTGAAGATAGTTCCATTATTCCCAAGGAGTCACAAATCAAGAGAGTGGTTGCATTGTAATGGCCAACGGCTATCACCACCATTAATGATCCTGCCAGTGCAAACCAGCAGGGCCACAGTCAAAGTTGGGCAAGCATAATGGAAGGCAATGATGATAATGACAGTGATGATCAAAGTATTTTGGAAAATAGGAGACAACAGAATTCTTGAAAGTCTACGCAGACTCTTCAATAAGATATCTGAAACTAGCATCTTGAGCTATGGCTTAGGGATTTGTTGTATCCTTTTCTTTTCTTTTGTTTCCTTTGTTGTTTCTCAGTGTCTGTGTAATACCCTTGAAATTAAATTAGGGGCTAGAAGTTTGTGCTAAATCTAATAATGTGGCATTCTTCATTTAGTTATTTATTAATGTGATTGTGGCGTGGGACCCATTAATTGTGTGGACTTAAATTTTATTTGATAGACATTAGCGGGACCTATGGTTATGAGTTCTAGTAGGACCCATTGTCTTAAGTGTTAGGAAATTTTGAGGCCTTGTTAATTGCTTAGAAGACTTACTAATCACTAGAGAGGGTACCCATGTCCAAGGATAGAAATCGGTGGCCACCGCTACGGCCGATATAACGGCCATCACACCCGTAGCGGCCTCTACGCTACGGTCCGTGGCAGCCGGTACGTGGCGGGGGTTATAAAAACCCCCCAATCTGACTTTTTAGGGTTTTTTACCCCATTCTCTCTTCACCTCTTCCTCTTTCACAGCAGTAAAAGTGCTCCCATCATATTTCTTCAAGATTTCTTGAACTTTTTGCTACCAAATCTTCAAAAAAGGAGGAGTTAACAAAAAGATTCAACTATTGTAAGGAATCTTCATCTAGGTATCTGATTTTTTTTTTCAAGTTTTGAGATTAGCACTCTCTAACTTCTATTAATCACAAGTATCTACTATGAATCACAACATAATGGCAGCATTGTCTTGTTTTATTGTAGATCCATGCTTCCTTTTGATCTTGCATGTTTATCTTTTTTTTTTTTTATATATACTGTTATTTCTATTTTCGGATTTTTTGTTATTTAAAAAAAAACATTATTACTTATGGAAAACTCATGAAACAACTTGAAAATAGCATCATATTGATAGATCTAGGTAGGGGTGGAAGAAACCGGACCGAACCGAACTCTGGACCGTAAACCGAACCGTAAAATTAAGTTCGGTTCGGTTTATCGGTTTTCGGTTCGGTTTCGGTTTTGAGTTTTTGGCAAGTTCGGTTTTCGGTTCGGTTTCCGTTTTTAGAAAATAATTTCGGTTTAAACCGAAAAATCGAACTATATTTCATGTTTTAAATTAAATATATATATGTCAGCATTAGGCAGACTATTACTGTAATTTATACAGACTAATAGACTATAATCTAAAGACTAAAAGAGTAAAAGACCAAATGGGAAAGGAAAAACTGAAAAACCAAACGTTTAATTGAAAATTTCGGTTTAAACCGAAAAATCGAAAACCAAACCGTTTAATTATTTTCGGTTCGGTTCGGTTTTACATCTTATTCGGTCCGGTTCGGTTTGTAATATTTTGACATTTCGGTTTTCGGTTTCGGTCTAAAACCGAACCGAAAACCGTACTTCCACCCCTAGATCTAGGTTTCCCATAGATCATTCCAACATATATTGCTTGTTTTTCAATTTTTTTCCTTTTTTCATTTTTGTATTTTTTTTATTTTTATAAAAAAATAATATTTTTAATAATTGAATAATTGAATACCAATCAAATGTCTTGAAAAAGGGCTCCTAGATTTTAGATCTATGTTTCCCATAGATCATTCCAACATATATTGCTTGTTATTTTTACTTTTTTTTCTTTTTTATTTTCGAATTTTTTTTATTTTTTGGAAAAAAATATTTTTAATAATAGAATGCTAATCAAATGTATTGAAAAATGCTCCTAAATGTTTTGAATATGTTTGGCATAGATCAATCCAGCATTTCTTTGTCTTTCCCTTTTTTTACTTTTTTTTTTGGATTTATTTATTTTTTGAAAGAAAAAATGCCTTAACTAATTCATTACCCATTATATTGTTTTGAATAAGGCCCCTAAATGTTATATCTATGTTTGACATAGATCAATTCAACATATCTTTGTCTTTTCCTTCATTTTTTTTTTATTTTCGGATTTTTTAAATTTTTGAAAAAAAATTGTACTTTAAGTAATGAAATAACAATTAAATGTCAAGAGAATGATTCCTAAGCATTAGACATTTGTTTCCTATAACATGTTTTTTTTTCTTTTTTTTTTTTAACATACTACTTGTTCATATTTATAGGTATTCAGTCTTCTATTGTGTATTTATGTTTGCCAATTGATAACTTAAAATGCCTTGTGATGTTGATCCCGCATGGAGCTTTGGTGAGGCAGTTGAGAATAACAGGTTGAAAATCAAATGCAAGTTTTGTGGGAACGTGACCAATGGGGGCATTACAAGATTCAAGCACCGCTTGGGCCACATTTCTGGCAATGTTATTGGCTGTACCGAAGTACCAAGGGAAGTCAGGGAACAAATGAAAGCTTTAGTTAGCCAAAACAAAGCTAAAAAAATAGAGATAAAAGAAAAGAGGCAGCAAAATGTTTGATGCTGCCCGTTATGATGTATTTGGGGATGAAGGTTTTGATGAGGAAGATGCACAGATGGAGGTTGCACGCCGAGAGTCCATCATGAGTCACCAAGAAGAACATGAACGTCGTGCATTTGCTAGAAGCAAATATTATGATGCAGGGGGCTCATCTACTGTGCCAAGCAGGGGCAAGGGCATTGCGGGGGCCATGCATAGCATTTAGCACCCGGGAATGAGATGTTGATGTAGAAATTGTCTCTACGAGAAGAACAGTTCCTCTCCATGTTGATCCTCTAGCACATAGAAAGGAGGGAGCTAAACAACAAAATATATCAAGTGTTATGAAAAGGGTGATGAATGCTGCAAGAGATAGATTAGCCAAAGCTACACCAAAATGGCTAATTCACAAGAACATACCACCTACAGCCCCCCTATTTTTAAACAATTCTTGATGTTGTCGCCGAAGCTGGGTGGGGTGGTATACAGGCGCCCTCTGTTTATGATGTGGGCACTAAATATCTCAAAGAAGAATATAAAGAAATAAAGGCATGGGTGGAGACCTTTAGGCCCATGTGGCAACAGAATGGAGTCACCATTATGTGTGATGGGTGGACCAGCGGCACACAAACACAATAAGCTTTTTGGTGTATTCAGTCGCTGGGTGCATCTTTGTGAAGTTTGTAGATGCATGTGAGCATAGACGGACAGCTAGATATATATACTCTTATGGATAAGGTTGTAGAGAGTGTGGGAGAGGAGCATATTGTACAGATTGTTATAGATAATGGCACCAATTTCAAGGCAGCCGGTAAGATGTTGGAGCAGAAGAGGCCTCATCTGTTTTGGACCCCATGTGCAGCACACTGTATAAATCTCATTATAGAAGAGATTGGAAAGAAGAAGAAAATTGCTGAAGTTATCAAGGCGTGTAGAGTTATTACCAGATTTATTTATGATCACTTATGGCTTTTAAGCTTGATGAAAAGATTCACAAATAATCATGCCTTGATACGTCCGGGATCAACTAGATTTGCTACCCATTTCATTGCGATGGAGAGCCTTCCAAGGTTTAGAACAGAGCTAATTTAGATGTTTGCATAAGAAGAATGGCTTCGTTCGAAATGGGGCAATGCAACAAGTAGTCCGAATTTGAGATCCCTAACTTGATGAGGGACAATAAATTTTGGAAGAAAGTGAATAATTTATTAAAGGTTTATGAGCCTTTAGTTAGAGTGTTGCTGCTTGTAGATGGTGATGAGAAGCCAACAATGGGATATATATATGAAGCAATGGATCAGGCTAAACAAGCTATCATGGAAAATGCTAGATATCATGATGACCATATAAACATTATTGATGCCCGGTGGAACGACCGGCTGCACCATCCATTGCAGGGATAAAAATATCGGCCGTTATGCTACATATCGGTCGTGGCGGCATTGTATTTTCAAAAAAGCGCTTATCGCGCCGTATCGGCCGATACGTGGCGGCCACCACGTAGCGGGGGGTTTAAACCCCCCCCCCCCCCCCCCCCCCCCCCCCAAGCCGACCCATTTACACATTGTTTTTACTTTTCACTCAAACACTCACCTCTCTCTGTCACTCATCTTTCTACCTCGAGCTTGTGAAACCCTCCTAAGTGCTCTAAAGTCTAAATCAAGATTTTACCACAAGAAGTCAACAAGATCCAGTGATCCACCACAACAAACTTACAAACATCAAAACAAGGAACAAATAACTACAAGATCTAAGCTTCCAAGGTTCTAGGTAAAGTAGGTATGTTTTTTCTTTTAGATTTTTTGTAGTTGACTTTTGAGATCATCAATTGAATCTCTCTCTAACTACTGTAAATGCTTGTGAAAACCTTGTAATATTGTTAGATCTATGTTTTCCTTTGATGATGAACACATTTTTTTTCTTTATTTTTTATTTTCGGATTTATTCTTTTTTTTGAAAAAAAAAATGTGAGTACTCATGGACAACGCATGAAAACACTTGGAAATGCATTCTAAATGATAGATGTATGTTCCCCATAGATCAATCCATCACTTTTTGAATGTTTATTGATTTTTCTCAAATTTTTTATTTTCGAATTTATTTATTTTTTTAAAAAAAAATATGAATACTCATGGACAACCCATGAAACCACTTGGAAATGCACTCTAAATGATAGATCTATGTTCCCCATTGATCAATCCATCACATTTTGAATGTTTATTGTTTTTTCTCTATTTTTTATTTTCGGATTTATTTATTTTTTCAAAAAAAAATGTGAATACTTATGGACAACCCATGAAACCACTTGGAAATGCATTCTAAATGATAGATCTATGTTTCCCATAGATCAATCCATCACATTTTGAATGTTTATTGATTTTTCTCAAAAAAAAATTCGGATTTATTTATTTTTTGAAAAAAAAATGTGAATACTCATGGACAACCCATGAAATCACTTGGAAATGCATTCAAAATGATAGATCTTTGTTTCCCATAGATCAATCCTTGAATGTTTATTGATTTTTCTCTATTTTTTATTTTCAGATTTATTTATTTTTTGAAAAAAAAAATATTTTTAATATTTGAATACCATTCAAATGTCTTGAAAATGGTTCTTAGATTTGATATTTATGTTTTCCATAGATCATTCCAACATATATTGCTTGTGTTTTCACTTTTTTATTTTTTAATAATGGGATGCCAATCAAATGTATTGAAAAATGCTCCTAAATGTTATATCTATGTTTGGCATCGATCAATCCAACATATCTTTGCCTTTTCCTAATTCTAATTTATTTTCTTATTTTCGGATTTTTTAAATTTTTGAAAAAAAAATTATACTTTAAGCAATGAAATACCAATTAAATGTCAAGAGAATGATTCCTAAGCGTTAGATATATGTTTCCTCTAACATGTTTCTTTGTTTTTTTTAATTTTTAACATGCTACTTAATCACATTTAATTATTTATAGTCAGGT
Organism: Litsea cubeba; assembly: GCA_012931725.1. Lineage (NCBI taxonomy): Eukaryota > Viridiplantae > Streptophyta > Magnoliopsida > Laurales > Lauraceae > Litsea > Litsea cubeba. The sequence goes on from CM022953.1 coordinate 56,953,669, forward strand.
ATTCAGTCTTCTATTGATAAGTTAAAATGCCTCGTGATATTGATCCCGCATGAAGCTTTGGTGAGGCAGTTGAGAATAATAGGTTGAAAATCAAATGCAAGTTCTGTGGGAAAGTGACCAATGGGGGCATTACAAGATTCAAGCACCACTTGGGCCACATTTCTAACAATGTTGCTGGCTGTACCGAAGTTCCAAGGGAAGTCAAGGAACAAATGAAAGCTTTGCTTGGCCAAAACAAAGCTAGAAAAGTAAAGATAAAAGAAAAGAGGCGGCAAGATGTTGATGCTGCCCGTTATGAAGTATTTGGGGATGAATACTTTGATTAAGAGGAAGATGCACAGATGGAGGCTGCACGCCGAGAGTCCATCATGAGTCAACAAGAAGAATATGAACGTCGTGCATTTGCTGGAAGCAAATTTTATGATGCAGGGGGCTCATCATTTGCTGTGCCAAGCAGGGGCAAGGGCATTGTGTGTGTGTGTGTGTGGTGTGTGGGGGGGGGGGGGGGGGGGGGGGGGGGGGGGCTATGCGCAGGGCATTTAGCACCCCGGAACGGGATGTTGATGTAGAAGTTATCTCTGCTAGAAGAGCAGTTCCTCCCCCTGTTGATCCTCTAACACATAGAAAAGAGGGAGCTAAACAACCAAAAATTTCGAGTGTTGTGAAAGGGGTATGAAGGCGGCAAGAGATAGGTTAGCCAAAGCTACAGCAAAATGGCTAATTCACAAGAACATACCACCTACAGCAGTAGATTCCCCATATTTTCAGACTATTGTTGATGTTGCCGCTGAAGCTGGGCGGGGTATACAGGCGCCCTCCGTATATGATGTGGGCACTAAATACCTTGACGAAGAATATAGAGAAATAAAAGAATGGGTGGAAAAGTTTAGGCCCATGTGGCAACAGAATGGTGTTACCATCATGCGTGACGGGTGGACCAGCGGCACTCAAACACAATTAATAAACTTTTTGGTGTATTCAGTCGCTGGGACCGTCTTTGTGAAGTCCGTTGATGCAACTGAACATAGACGGACAACCACATATATACACTCTTATGGATAAAATTATAGAGAGTGTGGGAGAGGAGCATGTTGTACAGATTGTTACAGATAATGGCGCCAAATTCAAGGCAGCTGGTAAGAAGTTAATGGACAAAAGGACCCATTTAATCTAGACCCCATGTGTAGCACAGTGCATAGATCTCATCTTGGAAGAGATTGAAAGGAAGACAAAAGTGGCTTCATTGATCAAGGCATGTAGAGGAATTACAAGATCTATATATGATCATTCATGGGTGTTAAGCTTGATAAAAAGATACACAAATAACCATGCCTTGCTGCGTCCATGATTAACTAGGTTTGCCACCCATGTTCTGGCTATGGAAAGCCTTGTAAGGTTTAGAACGGAGCTGATTCAGATGTTTGCATCGGAAGAATGGCTTCGTTCGAAATGGGGCAATGCAACTCATGGTCTGGAGTTTGAAGTCCCAAACCTGATGAGGGACAATAAATTTTGGAAGAAAGTATTAAAGGTTTTTGAGCCTTTAGTTAAAGTGTTGCGTCTTGTAGATGGTGATGACAAGCCGACAATGGGCTTCATATATGAAGCAATGGATCGGGCAAAGCAAGCCATTATGGAAAATGTTAGATATCACCAGAAATATATAGACATTATTGATGCCCGTTGGAATGATCAGTTGCACCATCCATTGCATGCTGCAGGTAATTAATATATATCTTTGATACTCTTTTGTTTTCCTAACTAATGTATTTATTATATTGTTTGCTCACAGTACATTCTACATATTTTTAATGTAGGTTATTTTTTGAATCCCGAATTCTATTACCAAAATGTCAGACTACACACCGAAGCAATAGATACGGACTTGCGGGTTGGATTACGGGAGGTATTGAAAAGATTGTTAAGCCCAAATGATGCAATTGATGCCATACAAGAGGTGATTACTTGCGAGAATTTAATTATGCTACCAAGTGCCAATTGCCATACATGCTGGAGGAGTTTATTGACTTATTTTATAATTTTCACATTGTAGATATCTATGCATACACAAAGGAGAGGAACCTTTGCTGACCCTCTTGTGATACGATCGATTGGAAGGATCCCACCTAGTATGACTATGAACAAAAGACCCCGCACAATAGTCTTGATCTATTTATCTTAATTGATTAGAAGGACTTGAGGGTTACGAATATCTAATTATTTATTTATTTTTTGTATTTCAGCTGATTGGTGGATGAATTATGGAGAGAGTGCTCCACATCTAAGGAGAGCGGCTGTTCGCATCCTTAGTCAAACTACAACATCTTCCAACTATGAGAGATATTGGAGCACTTTCTCTTTGATCCACACAAAAGCCAGGAATCGGCTTACCATGCAGAAACTCAACAAGCTTGTATACTTTCATTACAATCTGAAGTTGAGAAACAGAACTAAGGAGAGAAGGGCAAGGGATGATCCTGCTTATTGTCCTATTCATTTGGATAACATATTCAAAGATGATGATCCCTTACTCCCATGGCTAGCCGAGATAGAGGATCCACTACTAGATTCAGATCCGGGGTTTCAAGGAACGATTCAAGAGTTGATAGATGAGGATATGGGTGAAGCACCTACAGAAGGTCAGCCACCTAAGGAGAAGGTACTAGTACCAGGTCCAGTAGGACTAGGAGTGGGAAATAACCTGCTCATATTGGATCTTCTGAGAAAGCTAGTTCTACCACCGTCTCTTCGAGTAGCCATGGTGGAGATGTAGGAGGAGACAGTGGGACAGGTGGTACTAGTGAATACTACCAACATGATGAAGATGATGTCGTTCCTGTAGAGGAAGTACAGGAGTTACCTCCATCTAGAAGATTTGATCCAAGCCGTGATTATCAACGGCGCCGAAGAGACTCACCACCTGGGGTTGGAGGTGGTAATGAGCAAGGAAATATGGGTGGAGATGTTGGAGGACAACAAGCGGCATCATGGACTGATTCGTGGAACCCTAGTTACAGTGGACAAGGACCCTCACATTATTTTCCATATGGTCAAGTACAAGGACAAGAACAGTCTTCAACCTCAGGGTCCTACTCATATGGTGACTATGGTGAAAGGCACTATGGTAGATATCTACCTCCACCTCCTCCAATTTCCTATGATGATCCCGCTGCCTTCTTTGGATTTGTGGATGCCCATGCTCATCAATATCAAATTCAATATGGTGCCAATAGAAATGAAAACACTGATGATGATGAGGAAAATCATGGCGCCTTGAATCTTGGTAGACATTCCTTTTGGTGGTGATTAAGGTATTCCTAATCCTAGTTCCTTCACTAACTCTCTACTCTGTCATTTCTAAATTGGTGTTGAATGCTGATTGTTGATCACTTCATAGTTCATTCACTTGATTGAATTTGAACATTGAATGTTGAAGTATTGATACTTGATTGTTCAATGTTCATTAATGAGTAATGACCTAACTCTTAAGTCTAATGCCTTTATTTCATGTTCTAGTTTTTTTTTTTTTTATGAGCTTTCCATTACTTTCTAAATTACTATGACTAAGAAACATGAATACATGTGAAAAAACTAATAATTACTATTATTTTCTATTTATATAGCGATACAGGACTTGATATATTGAGGGCACTGCTACGCCCCATTTTCTTACTCACTTTTGCAAAAGAACCACATATTCTTTCATTTTACAATTTTCAAGATTTTCTGGAATTTTTTCAGCTTTTTTGGACGATTTTTTCAAATCGCACCGCTACGCCGCTACGTATCCCCGCTACGCTACGTATCGCCCGCTTCGTAGTGGTTTGGCGGCGGGCCGCTACGCCCGCTGCTACCGCTATTTTCATCCTTGATCCATTGCATATTGCAGGTACTCAATAATAATATCACTATTTAATGCTTTCAAAGCAAGCTATCTCTCTTTGATTGGTGTTTAATCACTTTGCATTTCAACTTGTGTTCAATGTAGGTTATTTCCTTAATCCCGAATTCTACTACCCCAATGCCCAACAACACAACGAAGCAATAGAAACAGAATTGCAAGTAGGATTAAGGCAAGTGTTGAAGAAATTGTTGGGAGACGATGATCAAATCAAAGCCATCCAAGAGGTGAGTTAGTGATTGAGATCACATATGTACATGCTTGAGATAGGTCCGTTAAACACGTATGGTTTATTGATTTATTCCTAATTTTCACATTGTAGATATCTACATACACACAAAGGAGAGGAGGCTTTGCTCACCCTATTGTAATAAGGGCGATTGGAAAGATGCCACCTGGTATGAACAAAAGACCCAATCACCCAACCTAATAGTCTTTTGTTATTTACCTCTCAATTGATTTGAAGGACTTAAGGAATATCTAATTTTATTTGTTTATTTTGAATTTCAGCTGATTGGTGGATGAATTTTGGAGAGGATACTCCAAATCTAAGGAGAGCGGCTGTTCGCATCCTTAGTCAAATTACAACTTCATCAAATTGTGAAAGGAATTGGAGCACTTTCTCCTTGATCCACACAAAGTCCAGGAACCGGCTTACCATGCAAAAACTCAACAAGCTTGTGTATTGCCATTTCAATTTGAAGTTGAGAAACAGAACGAGAGAAAGGAGGGCAAGGGATGATCTGAGCTATTGTCCTATTAGTTTGGATCACATATTCAAAGAGGACGATCCCTTGCTCCCATGGATAGCCAAGATAGAGGATCCATTGCTAGATTCAGATCCGGGCTTTCAGGAGGAGGTTAGAGATTTGCTTGATGAAGAAATGGATGAGACAGAGGTGTCAATCATACCCATCATCCGCAGGCCCAATTGGGCCCAATACTTGTATTATAATTAGATACTATATTCTAGTTAAGCTACAATTAGTCAAGTACTCTTTCTATATTAGGGTAGCTATAATTTAGAGATTTAAGTTGTATTAGGAGATTGTTAATAGGGTATTAAACCCTTAAATAATGCGAATGAGAAAACCCTAAAAGGGACACACGATTTCAGCTCTCTCTCTCTCTCTCTCTCTCTCTCTCTCTCTCTCTCTCTCTCTGTGCGCGCGCGCGTGGATTATGCATCACATATTCTCATAATGACATGGTATCAAAGCTAGGCTCAAGATCTTCTTGTGGTTTTCAGTCTTCGAAGAATTAATATTCTCGTGGATTAGTCTGTGACTATTTTCTCATCACAGATCCATCAACAACAGCAGATCTGTGCCCTGATCAAGAAGGGGCCCACCACCGATCATCCTGTTTTCCTCTACAACTGAGAAGTTGTTGATCGACAGGCCTTCTAGAAGTTTTTGATGATTTTCTGAGAATTTTTAATCATCATCTGAGGTAGGCTTTCCCTCCTTTTACATCTGTCGATTTTGGGTATTTTTTCCCAAACGGTTTTCATCTCTACCGTCCAGTTTTGTGGATTTTTATCCAATTCCCTCCAAGTTTGGACTGCTGGTAGTGGTTTTCATAACTCACAAACAGATCTGATCTGATCTGTAATTGGGCAACTTCGTGGGGCCCAGTGCTAGATCCCGCCAGCACAGTTATTGTCGCCTGCTGTGTTTTGTGTTCTGCTGTTTCCTGTTGATTGCTGCTGCTGTTTGATTGCTGCTGCTGTTTACTTGCATTATCTGCTACTACTGCTGCTACTTGCTACTTGCTACTGCTGTGATTTTCAAATCTACTTGCTACTGCTGCTGTTTCCACTTGCTACTACTGCTGCTCTCCCTTCCTAGTTATCACTTGGCGGGGCCCACGTACTGCATCCCCAATTAATCACTGATCTGAACCTTCTGTTGGTTCCGACGTCTCTTGTTTGGAACTCTTACTAGTCTACTATTAATGGAGAAATCTGAAATTTCCCTAGTCCGTTTTGATGGGAAAAATTACACATCCTGGGCCTTCTAGTTTCAAATCTACTAAGAAGGAAAAGAACTCTGGGGCTACATGGATGGTTCCGAACCTAAACCGGAGGATGATGACAAGAAGATCTCAGCCTGGAAAACTAAGGATGCTAAAATCAAAACTTGGTTATTAGGATCTGTTGAACCCCATTTTATTCTCCCTTAAACCTTGCAAATCTGCCCATGAGATGTGGGATTATCTTAAAAAGATTTATCAATAAGGTAATGCTGCTCGCCAATTTCACTTGGAGCTCGACATCTCCCAATTTTCTCAAGGCATCCTGTCTATACAGGAATATTACAATGGGTTTCGACGAATGTGGTCTGAATATGATGAGATCAAGTTTGCAACTATGTTTGAAGTTCTTCTACCAGAATTATTTCCCTTACAACGAAATAGCCATCGGGACCAGTTTCTCATGAACCTTCGTCCGGAGTTTGAGACCGGTAGATCAAACTTAATGAGCTGGGCTCCTCTTCCAAGCTTGGACGACTGTCTTCAGGAACTTCTGAGGGAAGAATAACGTCTGGTTACCAAAACGACTCTGGAACAACAGAGATCTACTGAGGCTCCACTTGCCTATGCCGCTACAACCAAACCCCCTACTCGGGACATCAGTAAAGTTCAATTCTACAACTGTAATAAATACTGTCATTATGTGAATCAATGCAAAGCTAAAATCTGCAAATATTGTAAGGCCATTGGTCACGTTATTGAAGAATGTCGGAAGAAGGCTCGAAATTCTACTTCCCGCAACTATGCGCCGTCCGCCCCTAGTACTTACAATGTACAGTCAGCTCCTGGTGCTTACACAACGACTTCAAAACAAATTGCACCCTCTGACTTTAGTGGTTCCCGACAGTTTGATTCTTCTTCACAGTGTAATATCCTGAGTACTTGGGCCTAGGATTGGTCTGGCCCAGGTAGTATCTTAGTCATAGTACTGACCCAAGTTTTAATGGAAGTAGAAGTCCTAGATTTTTAATAAACTTGCAAGTATCCCACGTGAGAGAGAGAGATTGGGAAAGAAGAGAGTTGTAAAACAACTCTAAATGGAAAGTTTGAAAGTAATTAGAATTCCCATCTTTCCCTTTATATATGAGAACCAACGACCCTTTGTGATATATTCTATTCATTGGAGAAGAGTCTGAGAATCTTGTGGATTGCAAATTAGAAGAATGAGAAAGCTGTTGATGTCAAAGGAGACAATTGTGTATCAGAGGTGAGTGAATCTTCCTTAATTATTCAATCCATGTTTAGTTGATGAGATAAATGTTTAAGGAACTCAGATGTTGTGGAATTGTTAATTGTGTAAATAGTTTAAAGATAATTGACAAAACCAGGTTCTGGATTGGGATAGAAAAGGGTTGATTTCTTGGTGAAATAGAAAAGTTTGGATTTCCATTAGTAATCTTACTTTGGATTATGATTCATGTGGAAAGGGAGGATCGGATGATGAATCTGTGCAATTCTGCACCTACCCTCTCCATGTCACAAACAGGAATTTCCAACGAAAAGGGGTAGTGGGACCCACTACATGATCTGATCAAGGATCAAGACCACACATCTTTGAGAGGAGCCTTGGTCGACCATGGTGTAGAAGGACATCTGATGTTTAAATCAATGGGACCCATTGATCAATTGATTCAAAAACAGTCTGGCGTGAATTGAAGTTGAAAACTGTAGATGCCGATTTTGATTTGTGGACCCCACAATAGGACTTGATGATGGATCAGAACCTCACATCTTGTTGAGGACTACTGGTCGACCATGGTAGAGTTGGGCATCTGGAGGTTGGACCAGTGGGACCCATTATCCAGGGAATACAAGAAATTCCAGGCGTCCTTTAGCATGGAATACGTTTTGGGTTTGTGGACCCCAGTAATTGATCACATGGTGGATCAGATCCATTGGCAGTGTGCACCAGTCTTGGGCGACCCATACCTAGATGTCTGATCATGCATTTGATCAGTGGGACCCACTATGATTAAGGCCAAGATGATTCAGGCGTGAACTGTACTAATCTCTGTATGAATAAAACTGGCCGGATGGAATATATAATTGGGATTAGGCCTAGACTTGGTGAGTAATGACCATATGACCCTTACATCCAGATTACTTAAGTTTTTAAGTGATTAATTAACTATGTTTAACTATATGGACATGTGATTAATTAATAGTGTGTGATGTTGAGCTCAAAATACATAGTGTGGGCCACCCTTACACCAATCAGCACCAATTGATTAGAAGTGGGTAGCAATTAATGAATTGTGTATGGGTTAGATCCACACTACTGATTGTGTGCATTATTACTACTGAGTTATGGTTAATGTATGTTTATGAGATATTATGCACTGGGTCCCAGATTTGGAATGTTGGACTTGTGTCCGGATGATGGATGGCTTCGGGCCATGATGGCCGTTATAGCGGCGGGTCCTTAATGGACGTGATGGGCCACTTTGATGGCTGGTCCTTAGTGGACGTGTCTGATGAGACAGGGTCATGGTGACCGGTATACATGTATACGATAAGGCCTTTGAGGCGTGGTGATGTGCATGGGCACGGATTGTGCGTGAAAGAATCTAAATAATATTTAATTATTGATTTAGACTTGTTAAATCATGTGATGTTATATTTTATGTGATTTGTGTAATTAGGAATATTCATTCACCAGTAGTACTGATGTTGTGTTACCCCCTTCAGGTAATCAAGCTGCGGGCGGGACAGAGCGGAACGATGATCAGCACGTGAATTTCAATATGCGTGGCTGACAAGAGTGCACGAGAAAAGATAATTTAGTAGATAAAGGGATTAGCCTGGTTTAGGGATATTATTTGATGTTTTAGTACATTATTGATGCAGACCGAACATAGTAAAGTTTGAGTAGTTACAACTATTTGATTAAATGAAATTATTATTTGATTTTAAATGCCAAATGCTTATGTGAATTATTTGACTAATATCTGGTAAATATTACAAAAGTTATCATGATCCAGAGATCTGACAGGGCCCCAATTTGGGTCGTGACAAAGTGGTATCAGAGCATAAGGTTTTGGGCAATTAAAAGAATTAGCAACCCATAGGCCACGTGGTGAGGACGTTGGGGTGTCAACAGTAGAAACTAAAGTAAGATATGTTGTTATTTATCCTTTGGCTCACAATTTTTCTTTTGCAGAAAAAATAAGAAGATGGCTAACGTTGAGGGAAACGAGAATGAAAACAACAATATTCAACAGAACGATGGGAGTATGGAAATGCCGGAGTAGGCAGATGTTTGAAAGCTTTATGAAAGCATATACGCAGGTTCAAGAACAGATTTCAGCTATCCACCAACTCCAAAGTGAGAATGGCGAGGGAAACAGCAATAATAAGGGTGGATCAGGTGAAGGTAGCAATAACGGAGGCAGAAATCGTGAAAGGGATATTCTATACAAGAGATTCAACGAATTTCGCCCAAAGTGTTTTGAGGAGACCACTAACCCATGGGATGCGAATAAATGGGCAGAACATATGGAAGGCATCTTCGAGGTCATGGGATGTACTGAACAACAGAAAGCTATATTAGCCGCTTTCAAGCTAGAAGGCGATGCGAAGGAGTGGTGGAAAGCAGCCAAGAGGTCCTTTAATGGGCAAGAAGCAGAGATCACCTGGACCTTCTTCAAGCGCGAATTTATAAAGAAGTTTATACCGGATCACATTCGGGCGCAGAAGAAGAGAGAGTTTGAAACATTGGTGCAAGGCAACCTTACTGTAGCCAAGTATGCTATCAAGTTCACCGAATTGTCACACTTCGCAGAGACATTAGTGGCTACAGAAGAGGAAAGGATGGAGCGATTTGTTAATGGCCTGCGACCAGACATTAAGAAAGATGTGAAGCTGCACAAGCCGAAGACTTATGCGGAGGCTCTAAAGAAAGCCTTCGTGTCCGAAGAAGCAATCGAGGATATAAAGAGGGAAACCCAACTGGTAACAACAGAGGGCAAATCAGATAATTATAAACACCAGTTTCCCAACAAGAAACAGAAAACGGGGACTAAACCAGTATGCAATCATTGTGAAGGATTCCATGAAACAAGTCAATGTCGAAAGAAATCTGGAGTGTGTTTCGGCTGTGGAAAGGGAGGTCACAAAGTAAAGGATTGTCCGGAGGCTAGGGAAAGAAATCAAAACAAAAGAAAGGGCGGAAGTTTCGGCTGTGGGCAGGAAGGACACCAGGTAAAGGACTGTCCTAGGAGGCAAGGAAGGAATCAGAACCAGACACAAGGACAACCCTTTAGGCAAAATCAGCAGGATCGTCAACAGGAGCGTCCACAGAACCAACGCCCCTACCAACAGAATCAGACCTACCAGCACCGAGGAAACCAGCAGAACCCACCTCAAGGACAATATTACAATCAAGGCAGGAATAATCAGGGGGGGGAACCAAGCTGGGCAACAGCAGAATGGGAGAGTCTTTGCTCTGACCCATCAGGATGCGGAAGCGGCCAATAATGTTGTTGAGGGTATGGTTTTAATTTCCAGTCATAAAGCCAGTGCTTTATTCGATTCTGGTTCTACGCACTCTTTTGTTTCTCATGCTTTTGCTGCTAAGATAGGAAACTCCCCCTCAACATTGACTCATGCACTGGTAGTGTCAACACCCACGGGTGAACACATTCGTACTAGCACCATATTTTGTGATTGTATGCTAGAAATTGCACAAGTGCAGATGCCGGCAGACCTGGTAGTATTACATATGAATGACTTTGATGTCATTTTGGGAATGGATTGGCTTGCTAGGTATCGAGCTATTTTAGATTGCTTTAATAAAGTAGTTCGGTTTAATCTGGGGGGATTTACTCAGGTTAGTTTGGTAGGAAAGAGGAGACCTGTTAGGTCCATAGTGTTAGATTTACATGAACCAAGCCAGAAGCATTCAAAAGAGATCTTAGATTCAATAGAATTTTCTGTATCTTTGTATTGACGATGATCACTATTTATAATACACTGTTGCCTAGATTAGGGAGACTGATTACATAATTACAGTGAATAATAAAGAAACTAAATCTAATCACATGAATACAGCAGTAACATAAGATTTGTATCTATCTAATGACAGCTCATTAGTATCTATCTAGAACATGGGTCGAGCTGACCCATTAGGTCGGTTTGACCTGATGACTTATTTCTTTACACCCCCTCTCAAGCTCTGGATGGGAGAAGGTGACCATTGAGAGCTTGGAAACTAACTCCGAAAAACGAGAAGTGGAGTGGCTCTTGGTGAAAAAATCTGCTATTTGAGCAGCTGATGAGATGTGAAAGAGCTTAATAGTACCACTCCGAACATGTTGACGGATGAAATGACAGTCAACTTCAAGATGTTTTGAGCGTTCATGGAAGACATCATTGGTTGCCAGTTTCCGTGCACTTTCATTGTCCGTGAAGAGAGAGGTAGATGTAGGAACAAAAACTCCTAAATCCCGAAGTAACCAGCGAAGCCAAATAATTTCAGCAGTAGTGTGAGATACAGCACGATATTCAGCTTCAGTTGATGATCGCGAGACGACTTCCTGTTTCTTGCTTTTCCAAGAGATGAGAGAAGAGCCAAGAAAAATAGAGAAACCGGTAGTAGAGCGACGATCATTGACATCTCCTGCCCAGTCGGAATCAGAATAGCCATGCAGAGTAAGATTCTGACTGGAGGAAAGAAGGAGGGCGCGATTGGAACTTCCTTGTAAGTATCTCAGTATGCGCAGGACAGCAGCCCAGTGAATATGAGTGGGTTGCGCAACAAATTGACTCACCACATGTACCGCATAGGCAATATCTGGTCTGGTGATGGTTAGATAAACCAAGCTGCCTACCACTTCACGATAACGAGTTGGATCAGGAAGTAGATCGCCATCAGTAGTTCGAAGCTTCAGATTATGTTCAATCGGAGTAGAGACAGGCTTCAAATCTGTGAGCCCGGCGCGTTGGAGAATGTCATTGCAGTATTTTGTTTGCGACAAAAGATATCCTGTGGGAGAGTAGGCAACCTCAATGCCCAGAAAGTACCGCAGATGACCCAAATCTTTCATCTCAAACTGTTGATGAAGAAAACGCTTCAAGGAAAGAATACCAGAAGCATCACTGCCGGTGATAATCATATCATCGACATAGAGTAACAGAAAAACACAACCAGATCGCGAATAGCGAGTGAAGAGAGCGGAGTCATGAGCACTCTGAGAAAAACCAATGCTGATGATGCTTGTGCTAAACCGTTCAAACCAAGCACGAGGGGCTTGTTTGAGTCCATATAAAGCTCGTTTGAGACGACACACATAATGAGGAGTTCTCACAACGCCTGGAGGAGGATGCATATAGATTTCTTCCTGAAGGAATCCGTTCAAGAAAGCATTCTTGACATCGAGCTGATAGAGAGGCCAGTGTCTAACAGCAGCGACAGAGATAAAAGTACGAACAGTTGTCATTTTAGCAACCGGAGCAAAGGTCTCCTCATAATCGACTCCATATTCTTGAGTGTATCCTTTTGCAACCAAGCGAGCCTTGTAACGATCAACAGATCCATCAGATTTGGTCTTGATCTTAAATATCCATTTGCAACCGATAGCCCGTTTCCCAGAGGGAAGTGGAACAAGATCCCATGTTTGAGTTTTCTGCAGAGCTGCAAGTTCTTCTGTGATAGCAGACCTCCAGTGCGGATGAGCAATGGCCTCCTTATAGGATTGTGGTTCTGCCAAGGTATGAATTGCTGCAAGGAAGGACTTATATGATGGAGAAAAATGATCAGTACAAACAAAGCCAAATCTAGAGGGAGGGATTCTGGTGCGCAATGGGTACCTTCGATCTTGAGGAGGATCCGGCACATCTGGAGCAGAGGGGATAGGCCCATGGTCAGAAGTAGGAGGAGGAGCAACATCAGGAGCAGACGGAGGTTTGGGCCGCCGATGATATACCTGCAGGGGTGCAGGGGTGAGTGATATATCTGCAGGGGTATCAGAGGGAAACAAGTCTGGAAAGGGATCAAGAGGATGAACCATTGATTGCTCAGGAGAAGGAGATTGAGTAGGTAAAGTGTAAAAAGGAATTTGTTCCAGGAAGGTGACATTACGAGAGACCCGTAACCGATTGGTTTTAGGATCATAGCATCGATAGCCTTTTTGTTCAATGCCATACCCTAAAAATACACAGACTGTGGATTTTGGTGAAAGTTTGGTTCTCTCATTATCATGCAACAGAACAAAACAGGTGCAGCCAAAAACTTTGAGATAGGACAAGTCAGGTTTACAGGAAAATAACTTTTCATAAGGAGATGTGCCAGATAAAACAGAGGATGGTGTTCTGTTAATCAGATAGATTGCAGTCAGGACTGCTTCTCCCCAGAATTGCAGAGGAACATATGAGGAATAAATCAAGGATCTAGCAGTCTCTAGGGTATGTCTGTGTTTTCGTTCTGCGACACCATTCTGCTGTGGTGTGGCAGGACATGATAATTGAGGTAGAGTCCCTTGACTGGTCAGATAAGAGCGAAATTTGTGGGACATGTATTCTCCCCCGGAGTCAGACCTGAATACTTTAATTCTTTTGCCAAATTGAGTGGAAATCATGGTGGAGAAAGCTGAATAAATAGTGTAGAACTCAGAACGGTTTTTCATTAAATACAACCATGTATACCTAGTGAAATCATCAATAAACAACACATAATAAACGGAGCCACCTTTTGTTGGCTGAGAGGCAGGTCCCCAAACATCAGAATGCACCAAATCAAAAGGAGCATTAGAAGAAGAAGAACTTTTATTATAAGAGAAGGCATGTTGTTTACCAAATTGGCAACCAAAACAAGTAGAAATGTCTGAAACAGAAATATTTCCAAATACACCACTAGTAAATAAAAACTTCATTTTATTTAAAGATAAATGTCCTAAACGAGAGTGCCAAAGGGCAAAGGAAGATGTAGAAGCAACAAGTGCGGCAGGGGAGATGCTGGAAGATGGAAGATGCAGCGATTGGAGATAGTAGAGTCCTCCTGACCTAAGGCCGGTCCCAATCTGTCTCCCGGTGCGCGGATCCTGCACAGAACAGCCAGTAGAAGAAAATGAGACAAGAAATCCAGACGAAGTCAATTGACTAACAGAGATTAAGTTGATAGACAGATGAGGAACACACAAAACATTAGTGAGAGAGATCAACTTATTTGAAACAGAGCCAATAAGAGAGACTGGTAGAGGAGTGGCATCAGCTGTATGGATGGTGAGAGAGCTAGCAGGAGTATGACAAGTATGAAGTATGGAAACATCATTTGTCATATGATAGGATGCACCAGAATCAAAGATCCATGTAGAATCAAGAGTACCTGACGGACCAGAAATGGTCATGGCAGAACCAGAGGCTGAGGGTGTAGTGACCATCTGAGAGGCAGAACCAGTGGAGGAAGCCAGAAACAACTGTTGCATGCGCTTATCAACCATAGCTTGAATCTGAGATGTAAGATCCTGTTGCGGAGGTAGAAAACTATCATCTTCAGCAACTTTGGCTGCATATGGTCGCTGTTGATAAGAATGCATGGGACCACGATTGGGCTGCTGACCAGAGGTTCTGTTCTTATCTGTTGGCCTTGGAGGTCTGGTAGGACAATCCCGTTTCCAGTGCCCTTTCTTCTTACAATAATTGCAAAAGTCATTGGTACCAGATGTAAATGAGCGATCATTCCTTGGGATACTAACATTTGCTGATAGTACATGTGTGGGTTCCACATGTTTCTTCCTTGTAAGAGAAAGCTGAGTTTGTTCCTCTGCCAAAAGTTCTGAGAGTGTCGTATCCACAAAAGGCAGTGGTGACCGATGTAATAATTGACCGCGAACATGTTCAAAATCAGGGCGGAGGGCCATAAGAAATTGAACAAGCCGAGTCTGCTGCCGATAAACTTCAAAAGTGTGAGCATCTTCAGTTGTTTTAAAGTTGGGTTCCATTAGAGCCAGTTGGTCCCATAAGGAAGTCATTTTGATGAAGAAATCATGAATGGAGTCATTTCCTTGATCTGCATTTTTAATATCCCATTCTAACTGATACCTTCGAGCAGCATTAGACTGAGTGTATAATCTTGCTAAATGATCCCAAGCGTCCTTAGGATAATTGAATTTAGCCAATTGATTCCAATAGATGGATTGACTGAATTGGCAATCCAAGAATTAATTTTCCCGATGGAAGCTTCCCATTCCTCAAACTTAGCATCCTTACTATCTGGTGGAGGGATCTGCTCAGCAACATATTTCCATAATTTTTGACCTTTGAGGAAATTTTGCATGAGATGGGACCAATATGGATAATTTGAGCCATCAAGTATAATAGTAATACCCGTTACAGGTCTATCAGAAGACATTTGAGCAAGACACAGTGATCACAGACTGAATATATGTGAAATCCAGTCCCAAATCCAAAACAGAATTGAAATCCAACCACAGGAACAGAACATCAGGTCAAACCCATGTTCTAGATAAGTCATCAGGTCAAACCGACCTAATGGGTCAGCTCGACCCATGTTCTAGATAGATACTAATGAGCTGTCATTAGATAGATACAAATCTTATGTTACTGCTGTATTCATGTGATTAGATTTAGTTTCTTTATTATTCACTGTAATTATGTAATCAGTCTCCCTAATCTAGGCAACAGTGTATTATAAATAGTGATCATCGTCAATACAAAGATACAGAAAATTCTATTGAATCTAAGATCTCTTTTGAATGCTTCTGGCTTGGTTCATGTAAATCTAACATGGTATCAGAGCTAAAGGTCATGAGTTCGAAACCCCTGGGAGGCATGTTACCTCCATTTGTCTATCGGGTCTGTCTGTTCTGTCTGTTTGTTGGGTTTCGAATTCGAACGGCTTCCCGTTCGAAAGGGGGTGTTGATATAATTGTTATGCCGTTCACTAATAGCTCGAGCTTTTGGTGTTACTGGTTATTAACACATAGTCATCTCAGCCATCAAAGCCGTTGAGCTATTAAGAATTGGGTGCAAAGGCTTCATAGCTTTTATCTCAGAAGATAAGCAGAAACCACGATTAGAAGATATCCCTGTTGTTAGGGAATTTCCCGATGTATTTTTGGATGATTTGCCTGGATTACCCCCAATTCGAGAGGTCGATTTTACTATTGAGTTAATGCCGGGAACAGCCCCGATTTCTAAAGCACCTTATCGAATGGCTCCTGCGGAACTGAAGGAACTAAAGGATCAATTGGAGGAGTTATTGGACAAGGGATTTATTAGACCTAGCGTATCTCCATGGGGAGCACCGGTGTTGTTTGTGAAGAAGAAGGATGGAACCCTGAGAATGTGTATTGATTATAGACAGTTAAATCAGGTGACTATCAAGAACAAGTACCCTCTACCCCGCATCGATGAATTATTTGACCAACTACAGGGTGCGAAATACTTTTCCAAGATTGATCTCCGATCCGGCTACCATCAGCTAAGAGTGAGGGAGGAAGATATTTCCAAGACGGCATTTCGGACGCGATATGGTCATTACGAGTTTTTAGTCATGCCTTTCGGTTTGACCAATGCCCCAGCCGCATTCATGGCACTAATGAACCAAATTTTCCAACCCTATTTAGATAAATTTGTGGTGGTCTTTATTGATGATATCTTGATTTACTCTAAGGAATGGCACGAACATGGAGAACATCTGCGTGTCTCCCTACAGCTGTTGAAGGACAACCAGCTTTATGCCAAACTAAGTAAGTGTGATTTTTGGCTTACACAAGTCACCTTTTTGGGTCACATTATTTCAGGAGAAGGACTATCAGTAGATCCTGCAAAAATTGAAGCAGTTACGAATTGGAAACGACCTGCAAATGTGTCTGAAGTTCGAAGTTTCTTAGGCTTGGCAGGCTATTATCGACGGTTCGTGCAAGGATTTTCTACAATTGCCGGGCCACTTACCAGACTCACAAGGAAAGATGTTCCGTTTACTTGGAACGAGCACTGTGAAAATAGTTTCCAAACATTGAAGGGTAAACTAACATCGGCACCAATACTTACCCTTCCCGCTGGGAGTGGAGGATTTGTGATATACTGTGATGCGTCGTTGCAAGGACTAGGGTGTGTTCTCATGCAGCATGGAAAAGTGATTGCGTATGCTTCCAGACAACTAAAGGTCCATGAACAAAATTATGCTACGCACGACCTTGAATTAGCAGCTGTGGTATTTGCATTAAAAATTTGGAGGCACTATCTTTACGGTGAAGAGTTTGAAGTGTATACCGATCATAAGAGCCTCAAGTACATGTTTTCTCAAAAGGAGTTGAACTTGAGACAACGGAGATGGATGGAATTTCTCAAGGACTATGATTTCTCTATCTTCTATCATCCAGGAAAGGCGAATGTTGTAGCTGATGCCTTGAGCAGAAAATCAGCACAGATGGCTTGTTTGACATCGGAAATGAGATTGCTTGAAGAAATCAAAGACTTGGATGTTAACTTATGGTCTATTGACAACAAAGTATTATTGGGAAGCTTCAAGGTTCAACCCGAATTAATACAAAGAATAAAGGACCACCAGCGGGACGATAAAGCATTGACAGATATCTTCGACAAGATGGACAATAAACCAGATTTCTCTATTGTTAATGGTGTATTGCATTTCCGAGGCAAACTCTGTGTACCACATGTTCGAGAAATCAAAGATGAAATTTTGAAAGAAGCCCATCATACAAGATATACTATCCATCCAGGGAGTACTAAGATGTACCAGAATTTAAAAATCAGATTTTGGTGGGTCGGAATGAAAAATGATGTCACTGAATTTGTCGGCCGTTGTTTTACTTGTCAACAGGTGAAGGCTGATCATAGAAAGCCGGGGGGATTACTGCAGCCGTTGCCAATACCCGAATGGAAATGGGAGCATATCACTATGGATTTTATTTCCGGATTTCCTAGAACTTCAAGGCATAATGAAATAATTTGGGTAACCGTGGATCGATTGACTAAATCGACACACTTTTTACCACTAAAAGGAAAAACCACGATGGAACAACTGGCCAAAACTTATGTTCGGGAAATTGTGCGATTACATGGCGTTCCAGCATCAATCGTCTCAGACAGAGATACTAGGTTTGTTTCACAATTTTGGAAAAGCTTGCAAAAGGCTATGGGTACAAAACTGCATTTTAGCACTGCATATCACCCGCAGACGGATGGACAGACGGAAAGAACAAATCAAACGCTGGAAGATATGCTTAGAGCTTGTGCCATAGATTTCACAGACAGTTGGGATGAGCAGTTACCACTGGCAGAGTTTGCTTATAACAATAGTTATCATTCGAGTATTCAGATGGCTCCTTTTGAGGCCTTGTATGACAGGAGTTGTCGTTCTCCGATTTGTTGGGAAGAAGTGGGCGATCGACGAATTTTAGGCCCTGAATGGGTGCAAACTTCTACTGAGAATATTAAGAAAATTCGGGATCGCTTAAAGACTGCTCAGAGTCGCCAGAAGAGTTATGCTGACAAACGCCGACGAGAATTGGAATTTATGGTTGGTGACTCCGTATTCCTCAAAGTCTCTCCAACGAAGGGAGTGCTGCGCTTTGGTAAGAAGGGAAAGCTCAGCCCGCGATACATCGGACCATTTAAGATTACCGGACGTGTGAGTGATGGGAATGCTTATGAATTGGACCTACCAACACAACTAGCTGGAGTTCACAAAGTGTTTCATGTGTCAATGTTGAAGAAATATGAACCAGACCCATCTCATGTACTTGATCTTGTGACAATGGAATTACAACCCAATTTATCATATGAAGAGAGACCTGTTGCAATCTTAGACACCAAGGACATGGTGTTACGGCGACGAACAGTCCGACTCGTTAAGGTGTTATGGACACATCATGATCCAAAGGAGGCCACCTGGGAGCTCGAGGACGACGTTCGGAGCAAGTATCCGCATCTTTTTGTCCCGGGTATGTTTTAATTTGGAGGACCAAATTTCCTAAGGAGGTGAGTATGTAATATCCTGAGTACTTGGGCCTAGGATTGGTCTGGCCCAGGTAGTATCTTAGTCATAGTACTGACCCAAGTTTTAATGGAAGTAGAAGTCCTAGATTTTTAATAAACTTGCAAGTATCCCACGTGAGAGAGAGAGATTGGGAAAGAAGAGAGTTGTAAAACAACTCTAAATGGAAAGTTTGAAAGTAATTAGAATTCCCATCTTTCCCTTTATATATGAGAACCAACGACCCTTTGTGATATATTCTATTCATTGGAGAAGAGTCTGAGAATCTTGTGGATTGCAAATTAGAAGAATGAGAAAGCTGTTGATGTCAAAGGAGACAATTGTGTATCAGAGGTGAGTGAATCTTCCTTAATTATTCAATCCATGTTTAGTTGATGAGATAAATGTTTAAGGAACTCAGATGTTGTGGAATTGTTAATTGTGTAAATAGTTTAAAGATAATTGACAAAACCAGGTTCTGGATTGGGATAGAAAAGGGTTGATTTCTTGGTGAAATAGAAAAGTTTGGATTTCCATTAGTAATCTTACTTTGGATTATGATTCATGTGGAAAGGGAGGATCGGATGATGAATCTGTGCAATTCTGCACCTACCCTCTCCATGTCACAAACAGGAATTTCCAACGAAAAGGGGTAGTGGGACCCACTACATGATCTGATCAAGGATCAAGACCACACATCTTTGAGAGGAGCCTTGGTCGACCATGGTGTAGAAGGACATCTGATGTTTAAATCAATGGGACCCATTGATCAATTGATTCAAAAACAGTCTGGCGTGAATTGAAGTTGAAAACTGTAGATGCCGATTTTGATTTGTGGACCCCACAATAGGACTTGATGATGGATCAGAACCTCACATCTTGTTGAGGACTACTGGTCGACCATGGTAGAGTTGGGCATCTGGAGGTTGGACCAGTGGGACCCATTATCCAGGGAATACAAGAAATTCCAGGCGTCCTTTAGCATGGAATACGTTTTGGGTTTGTGGACCCCAGTAATTGATCACATGGTGGATCAGATCCATTGGCAGTGTGCACCAGTCTTGGGCGACCCATACCTAGATGTCTGATCATGCATTTGATCAGTGGGACCCACTATGATTAAGGCCAAGATGATTCAGGCGTGAACTGTACTAATCTCTGTATGAATAAAACTGGCCGGATGGAATATATAATTGGGATTAGGCCTAGACTTGGTGAGTAATGACCATATGACCCTTACATCCAGATTACTTAAGTTTTTAAGTGATTAATTAACTATGTTTAACTATATGGACATGTGATTAATTAATAGTGTGTGATGTTGAGCTCAAAATACATAGTGTGGGCCACCCTTACACCAATCAGCACCAATTGATTAGAAGTGGGTAGCAATTAATGAATTGTGTATGGGTTAGATCCACACTACTGATTGTGTGCATTATTACTACTGAGTTATGGTTAATGTATGTTTATGAGATATTATGCACTGGGTCCCAGATTTGGAATGTTGGACTTGTGTCCGGATGATGGATGGCTTCGGGCCATGATGGCCGTTATAGCGGCGGGTCCTTAATGGACGTGATGGGCCACTTTGATGGCTGGTCCTTAGTGGACGTGTCTGATGAGACAGGGTCATGGTGACCGGTATACATGTATACGATAAGGCCTTTGAGGCGTGGTGATGTGCATGGGCACGGATTGTGCGTGAAAGAATCTAAATAATATTTAATTATTGATTTAGACTTGTTAAATCATGTGATGTTATATTTTATGTGATTTGTGTAATTAGGAATATTCATGCACCAGTAGTACTGATGTTGTGTTACCCCCTTCAGGTAATCAAGCTGCGGGCGGGACAGAGCGGAACAATGATCAGCACGTGAATTTCAATATGCGTGGCTGACAAGAGTGCACGAGAAAAGATAATTTAGTAGATAAAGGGATTAGCCTGGTTTAGGGATATTATTTGATGTTTTAGTACATTATTGATGCAGACCGAACATAGTAAAGTTTGAGTAGTTACAACTATTTGATTAAATGAAATTATTATTTGATTTTAAATGCCAAATGCTTATGTGAATTATTTGACTAATATCTGGTCAATATTACCAAAGTTATCACGATCCAGAGATCTGACAGGGCCCCAGGATTTGGGTCGTGACACACAGCCTGGTTCCTCCTCCCACTCTGCGTCCCCAGCTCTTCTCACTCTTGCAATGGTAAATAAAATGATTATCAATGCCTTGGCATCCATGAACATCTCAGGTACTGATTCGTCTTTTTCTCATACGTGGTACTTAGATTCTGGCGCAAGTAACCATATGACATCTTCACCCACAAAATTATAGTATGTTGTTTTTACACTAGTAATCTTACTGTTCAAAATGCCAATGGAGGCCATCTTCCTATCACCTCTGTTGGTGATACTCCTGACCCATTACCATTAACCAATATTTTAGTGTTTCCTCATCTTTATACCAATTTAGTTTCTGTTGGTCAACTTGTTGAGGATAATTACAATGTCTCTTTTTCTTCTTCTGGTTGTGTTGCGCAGGACCGAGAGTCGGGGGAAGTGAACGTGAGGGGGGCCTAAGCGTGGCAGACTGTTTTCCCTACCAATGTCTATATTTATTCAGAATAAATCTTCACATCAATTGTTTTGTTTTTTTCTTGAGAATAATTCTCGGTTGTGGCATAACAGACTTGGTCACCCGAATGCTTCTACAATGTCTACTTTATTTAAATCTGGATTATTAAATAAAACTATTGATTTTCTTTTGAATGTGATGCTTGTAAATTAGGAAAAAGTAAAACTTTACCTTTTCTTCACTCCACCACACGAAGCACTGAATGTTTTGACTTAATTCACAGCGATGTTTGAGGCGTTGCTCCTCACCTTTCCCATGGACATTTCAAGTACTTTGTTACATTCATTGATGACTACAGCAGGTTTACTTGGGTTTATCTATTGTATTCTAAGTCTGATGTTCTTAATGCATTTCAATTTTTTCTTAGCTATGTTGAAACCCAATTTTCAAAATGCATTAAAACTTTGCGCTCAGATTCAAGGGGGGGGGGAGTATGTTTACAATGCTTTTCAATCTTTCCTAAAGAATAAAGGAATCATTTCCCAGCGTATTTGTCCATATAATCCACAACAAAATGGAGTCGCGGAATGGAAAAACAGGCAACTCCTTGATGTAACTAGATCTACTGATTGAATCATCAGTTCCTCCTCGTTTTTGGGCCGAAGCTCTCACCACTGTAGTACATCTAATAAACCGTCTTCCATCACCTACCATTGCTCAATTAACACTGCATTTTAAACTGTTTGGTCATCATCCTGTATTTGATCATCTACATACCTTTGGTTGTGTTTGCTTCGCTCAACTACCCCCACAAAACGAACAAAATTAACCGCACAATCTCGCTGGTGTGCATTTCTGGGTTATGCCACTAATCAAAAAGGTTTTGTTTGTTATGATCCCATTGATCGTCACATCAAGGTTTCTCGCAATGTTATTTTCTTTGAAAATCAATATTTTTTCCATACTTGGATTGTCTTCATCCATCTTCACCTGCTCTCTTACCGGGTTTTTCAGATCAAACAATTGTTACTAGGTTTCATCCTGACTTTCTTTATCATCATCGAGAAAAACCTACCACTGCAGATGCCCATCCTCTGATCCTCCGCCGGCAACTGGTTTCACAGTTCCTCATATCCTACGTCGCTCCTCAAGAACTTCTAGACCACCTGAGCGGTATGGATTTACCCACACTTCCTTGATGACAACTCTTTCTTCTATCTCTATCCCAATTCTTATTTGCAGGCAGTACAACATGATAGTTGGAACCAGGCTCTGAATGCAGAATTGGATGCATTGGATCAAAATCACACATGGGACATTATGGATTGTCCTTCAGCAGTTAAACCCATCGGTTGCAAATGGATTTACTCAATTAAACTTAAATCCGATGGCTCATTGGATAGACACAAAGCTAGACTCGTGGCACTCAGCAACAGGCAAGAATATGGGATTGACTACGAGGAGACGTTTGCACCTATGGCAAAAATGATTACAGTTCAGTTACTTCTTGCCATTGCCGCCTCTAAATCTTGGCCATTACCGAATGGATGTCAAAAATGCCTTTCTCCATGGGGATCTGAAAGAAGAAGTCTATATGCGGATACCACAGGGAGTCACCTCTCCATCTAAGAAATCTGTCTGTCGCCTACGGAAGTCTCTTTATGGTCTGATTGTAATTAGACACTATATTCTAGTTAAGCTACAATTAGTCAAGTACTCTTTCTATATTAGGGTAGCTGTAATTTAGGGATTTAAGTTGTATTAGGAGACTGTTAATAGGGTATTAAACCCTTATATAATGCGAATGAGAGAACCCTAAAAGGGACTCTCTCTCTCTCTCTCTCTCTCTCTCTCTCTCTCTCTCTCTCTCTCTCTCTCTCTCTCTCTCTCTCTGTGCGTATTATGTTTCACATATTCTCATAATGACAAAAGGGAGACCCACTTGGAGGAAAAGGCACAAGTGCACAGCCGCACCCACAATCTAAAGGGAAAGAACCTGCTCATGATGTGTCATTTTCTAAGAGGACGAGTACCACCGTCTCGTCGAGTAGCCATGGTGGAGATGGGGGAGCTGGAGCAGGAGACAGTGGAACAGATGATACTAGTGAATATTACCAACATGATGAGGAAGATGTCATTCCTGTAGAGGATGCACAGGACTTTCCGGAAAGAATGGAAGGAAACCGTGGTTATCAACGGCGTCGAAGAGTCTCACCACCTACTCCACCTGCTCCTGGAGGTAGTAATGAACAAGGAAATATGGGTGGAGATGTTGGAGGACAACAAGCGGCATCATGGACTAATTCGTGGATCCCTAGTTACAGTGGACAAGGACCCTCACAGTATTTTTCATATGGTCAACTGTAACAAGGAGAAGAACAGTCTTCAGCTTCAGGGTCCTACTCATATGGTGACTATGGTGAAATGCAATATAATAGATATCCACCTCCACCTCCACCTCCTCCAAGTTCCTATGATGCGGCTGCCTTCTTTGGATTTGTGGATCCCAATGCTCATCGATATCAAATTCAATATGGTGCCAATAGAAATGATAACACAGATGGGGATGAGGATAACCATGCCATGGATCCTGATAAACATTCCTTTTGGTGGTGACTAAGGTAATCCTATTTCCTTCACCAACTCTCTACTCTTTGTCATTTCTAAATTGGTGTTGATCACTTCATTCACTTGATTGAATTTGAACCTTGAGGCTTGAAGTATTGATGGTTCAATGTTCACTAATGACCTAACTCTTAAGTCTTATGCCTTTATTTCATTTTTTTTTTTTAATGAGCTTTTCATTACTTTCTAAGTTAGCATGACTAAGAAACATGAATACATGTGAAAAAACTAATCATTACTATTATTTTCTATTTATACAGCGATGTAGGGCCTCATATATTGAGGGCACCGCTACGCCCCCTTTTCTTACTTACTTTTGCAAAAGAACCACATTTTCTTTTATTTTACAATTTTCTGGACTTTCCGGAATTTTTTCAAATGTTTTTGGCGATCTATTCAAATCGAACCGCTACGTAGCGATTTGCCCGCCGCCACAGCTATTTTTATCCTTGCCCATGTCTAAGTATTAGAAAGAGAATAGTTTCTATGGAAGATGGGATGCAACCTTTAATATTGACATGCACACAAGACCCTTATCCGAAAAGAAACCTTGCACATGAAGTTGGGAGGAGTAGTTCATGATTAAGAAGTGAACTTCTTAATAGAAAGAAGTCGAATAGGAGAAGGAGCCAACCATGGGGGGAACTTGCACACAAACCCTAGCCTATTTATAGGTATCGCCTCTCTTGGAATCACATAATCTCTCTTTTTCTCTAGCTTTCCAACCCAAACCCTAGAGAGAACTAGTTGGATCAAGGTGAAGTGAATAATAGGAAAGAATCAGAGATTGAAGCCTTGTGGATGTCCTATAGTAATCTACATATTGCTAGAGCAACTAGTTCTTTCCAAAGGTGAGTAGAAATCTATATCTCCTTGTGTAAATGAATTTTCTTATTGAAACTGTTGTGCTTAGATCAAAGGTTATTATGATTCATGTTTTATTAGCAAAAAGTTGTGCGTATGATGTTCTATCTTAATTTCAAATCCTGGGATTTCATGTTATGTAATTCCACAATTCTGATTAAGAGGTATTAGACAATGAAACGGCTGATTTTCTGTCAATTGAATGACTGCTGTAGTAACTAGTAACTGCTGTTCACTGTCGACCAGCAGATGATGCCTTTGTGGCCTGAAATCCTAACTTCAAGCCGAGATTCTTAGTAGTTATTTTTCCTCCTGTTGATGGCAGGAGTTTGTTTCCAGATCAAATCCATCAATGATTTGTGAAAAATCAAAGCCGAATTTCAGAATTCAGGTCGTCAATATGTGATTTCACAAGATGGGCTGTGGGACCCATATGGCCCATCTGATCAAAGATCAGGACTAGTCATCTGATAGAGGACCTATGGGCGACCCTAGGGGTCTAGGACACATGGTTGGGCCCCATCTGGCCCACCATCCAACTGATTTAAAATCAGTCACGTGAATCCCCATTCCATGAGGGTCGATCGGTGTAAACGTCATCAAGGCATGAAATTTTCTATTTTAAACTTCAGCCCCTATCTTTTACTTCTTGATTTTTATTTATAAGTACCTGAAAAATTGCAATTTAGCCCCTGATATTTACTATTTTCACAAATGAAACGTCATGCACTAATCACTTGAGTTCAAAAATGGTACAAATCACAAATAAAGGCCTGACACCCCTTGTTTTCACATATGAACCTGTCTTAGTCAACTTCTTGGGTTCTCATTAGTGTAGTTGAATTTGAATTTATGTTTGTTGATTATTCATATATGGTGAGTTTGTTACAGTTATTTATTACATGATATTATTGAGATTTGGGCATGTTTCATATGTGACATTATTTGTAATATGGGTTGAGATGTGGTTTCCATAGGAATTGAATTCATGCTAGGTACTCTTGCAATTTAATATGTTAGTCTAGGGAATTAGAATCTTGAACTTGTTTTGGTTATCTTGTCAACTTTGATATAATCTCAAATCCGTCGGGGGCCAGTTGTGGAACCAATCTTACACACGAATCGGATACCTGTAGTCATGCGATTTTGGGGCAATTAAAAATCCAATGAGTGTGTAGGAACTGGTTATAGAAACCAACCTGCTACAGAGAATGTGGAATTTAGTTATTTGGAGGAACCCTTTGGACACCCCTAGACCACTAGCACTGAATAATTTGGGAAGGTTGGTTTTGTGGTACCATCTTGTTAGTTTTTGACCGCATGGTCAATTTTTTTTTCGATGGAAAGGAATTACTGAGTGATATACAGAAAAGAATTTTGAAGGACTATTTTGTTATATGTGGCATCTTTGTGGAGCATGAATTTGGGCCTGTGCTATTTAGTGGTTAGGAGGTTGTCAGTAGATTTGTCCCGATTTACCTTTTGCCTTGTCCATGAGTGAGACCTTTGGACTTTGGATGTTATTTGAAATTATTGTGTAATTCTATTTAATTTGTTGCTTTATGCACAATTAGATTAGCTTATCTATTCACTCAGTTATACTGATATATCTGTGGATTTGCCCCATTCCAGGTAACCTGAATTTAGAGACTGAGGGATACCGTGTGGATCAAGAGAAGCTTCGGGATGCGCACTTGAGCGACAGAGTCACATAGAGATAAAAGAGAATTAGATTCATCATTATGATTTGTTCGTTTTTATTGCAGTTGCATTGTAGAGGTTTTACTCGAGAATAGTTGGAATTGTTAGTTGATTTATTTGGACCTTCAGGCTTCATAAATTAATATATATATATATATATGCAAATTATTTAATAGGTTTTCCCTAAATTCTCATTGTGCTCAATTAATTTGATTTATGATGGTGATTGTGATACATTATTAGTCGCAACAAGGAATCCGACAGGGTCCCGGATTCCGGGTCATGACAATATGTCTCTTATGGTGTTTGGTTTGAATACACCTGCATTGCCATTCAAAAAAAGATAGCTGAAACCAAAGATTGCCAACGTTGATCAAGTAAATGATGATGGTGAATGGTTGGACAGAAGGTCCAATGGCTGCCAGATCCATAGATTGTGCCTTTGATCCTCAACGGGACATCTGCCATGAATCACTAAACTCAGAGTCCTTGACTTGTCCAAGCCTAGGTGCTTGATAAGGGTTGTATTCAGCAAAACTCCAAGGGGAGCCCCCACATGATTTTGGTAACAAGAAATACTCATTATATCATGACCATTATGAGAGGAAAGGGATGACGCGTGTCTGTATGCCTTCACACATACATTAATGCAATAAAGATAGGGCAAAACCAAAAGCATGAACCACAAACCCCGGCTGTTACTCAACTATTATGGACATATGCTTTCATTACTCGAGAAAGATATATAGGAATTATACGGTGTAGAATCACTATCTCGTATATGTACAAAATGAAGAGAATTGCTATACAAAAACCCCCAACAAATCAAGAAAGTGACTCCCACAAACAACACATTGAAAAAGAAAATATCCATTGAACAAGGAATCTATCTTTGCATCTTGTTCCACCAACTCGCTGCTTCAATCACGCATCTATAATTAAAATAGAAAATTAACTGACATGCACAGTACCAAATCTCATATTTTTGTTATTATATAGGTCAACTTCCAGGCTTCTCATCTTGTTCAAAGATCAATTAATAGCATTCTCCATGTACGCTTTCACAGTAAGGTAGTCTCTTAATGAACCCCGCAATAGCATTCTAATTCACGACAGACTGCTAGAAAATTGACTTCATTTGATTCATTAGTACTTATCAGCCCAGAAAATGCCAAGATGTAATTTAAATTCTCATCAAGAAGCATTCAATACAGGTTAGTAATGGTTTTCTCAATATAAAAGAAAAAAAAATGAAAATACCAATTTGGTGGTGAATTATTAAAATTCAGAAATTTAGAGACAAGAAGCAAAGTGTAGCATCATAAAAGATTCAAGATATAACTTGCCTCCCTAAAGTATCCAGCCATTATAGCATTGTACATGTTTGCAGTTGGTGTCATATTCATTTCTTCCATATCTTTAAGCATGTTGTAGGCACCTTCAAACTGCAGTGAATAGGAAGGGGAAACTAAACAGCACGCTTTTGTCATGATAATATGTATATGGAATCACTCAAGTACAAGAAAACTATGTCAAATAAATAATCATGACATCGACATGATTGATTTGACTGTTAACCCACAATTCGGTTAGAATGAAAAATAAATAAAACAAATATAAATAGATCTCTCAGGAGAAGAAAAACTAATTCCAAAAGGAAAACATGAAGACATCTTAGTAGCAAATCCAACTAATAGTGGCACTTACTTTCCTTCAGATACAATAAATGGAAGTTCAATGTCATAGAAACCTTCTTGTTGTAAAGAGGATCTCTAATATACAAATAAAATTTGGAGAACTATCCTCAGCTGTTGCTCAACTTGTTAGAGACATCGTGTTGTGTGCATGGGTATGCAAGTTCAAGCCTCTAGTAAACAGTGAAAAAAATTTAAAGAAAAGGTGGAGAGGTACAAACAAATGATAGTCATAAATGATAGAAAGCAGTAGTTAATAACAAATATAAATCCATCTTTCTTAATATTAAAATATAAATTTGATAAGACATGGGATTTGCGGAGTAGTTAATAAGGGAACTCGTGCATGTCCTTTCTTGCACAAGTTTCCTCCTCTCTTCAATTACCGAAAAGTCAGGGTTGGGGAATTTCACTAACGTATTTTAAAACCTTTAGCTATCACTTGCCTTTTAAAGAGTTCTAATTTGTTAAATTATTTAATTTAATGAGTTCCAGTTTGTTAAGTTATTTAACTTAAAGAGTCCTAGTTTGTTAAGCTATTTAATTTTAATTTCAGAGAGGATACCCAAGACTAGCCTTGTAAATAGAAGGAAAGCATGCTTTGGCTGAACCCTATTTGGGAATGGGCCTTGGCCAATTGCATTGGAACCCTTGTTCTGAAGTGGTTTTGGTGTAGTTGGAATTATGTAGTGGTCCTGATTGGTGATTGTCTACTTCTTTTATGTAGTTTCAAATTTTCAACTTGAGTTTACCCCTCTACTGTTGACATTAGACTAGAGTTGTAATCTAAGTCGCAAGCATCTCATGCACCTCAGATAATATGCTGTGCATAAACACTAGTTTTTAAATTCTGAATGTTATGAATTCTTGACTGGTCGAACCATTGATTTTGGGCCTTTACTGTGTTGGCCAAACCTCATAGGGATGCACGGATTGTTGAATGTTCATTCCTTTTTTCCATGTGAATGTTTATGGAGTTTATGATTGAAATATGGATCTTTGCTGTTGAGAGCCTACAATATTAAATGCCAAATGATCTCTATGTAATCATTATTGCTAAATTATGAGTAAGATAAGAGTAAGGTGCATGTCTTGGCTGAATGATGTAGGGACCTGATTCCTGATTTAATACTGTATTGTTTTACATAAATTCAGTCTGATTTTATTTGTATAAATCTGATTTTTGAAGGACATGAGAGATGACTGGATTTTAGATCTTTAGTGGGATGGATCCATGATAACACGCTTGCGCATTGGACACCAATACCGAAATGGATGGGGGCAGATCAAAATCCGAAATTTATTTGTGGGGCTGATTGCATAATCCAACTTGGTTATATAGTCTTATAGATGTGCAGTTGGATGAAGAGTGAAATTTGAATTCAAAGTGCAATTACAAGATTGTGGAGCGCTCTGTAACATCACCCTAGACCACTATGGTACATATGCCCTGTATGAATGATATTGTCTGACTTAGGTCAGCCTTGTGATGCTAATAATGTCTGACGTATGTCAGCCTTGCGAGAAAGATGATTGTCTGACTTCAAGTCAGTCTCGGGACTATGTTGTCTGACTTTGGATCATCCTCGGGTGAACAAAAATTCTTTGGTACGGCCTGGATATTGTTGACTTTGTTGGCCACCTCGAGATTGTGCATATAAGTGTTAAGAAGGTACCATGTTGATCCTGTACCTTCAGGTACTTGATCGTCATTGGCCTGTGCTACATGGTGGCTAGGAGAGTGTTGAGATGAGACCCTAACTGGTGGTGTGGACCATAAATCAGGATATTATAATTGCATGCCTCTCTTATGTGGATGAACCTATTTAATTGAATTGTGCTTTATATTTTTATGATGTTTATGTCAACAGCTGGAGTTGAACGTTCGTTCACTAAGTTTCCACTAACTCCTAGATTGCCCCTTCCAGGTAACCAGAACTTAGAGACTGAAGAATATAGTCAGGACCAGGAGATAGGCTTTGGCATGCGTACTTGAGAGGACGGGATCATCTAGAAGATTGAAGAGAAATAATTTCCTTTTATTGATTTAGTTTAGTTCAGTTACATTACTAAAAGTTTGTAATGGTTTATTTTAATCGAAGGTAGTAAATTGTTTTGATGAGTAAAAGGTGGATTTTTACTTTAATACAAGTTCAAGTTATTTAGTAGGAAATGCATAATGCCTTATGTGAACCTATTTGATTTATGCATGGTGAATGTTGCCTATTAGTCACCACCCGGAATCCAACAGTGCCCCGGAATTCGGGTCGTGACAGTAAACAAGAAACTCATTGTGTACCAGCCGTTACATTGTCACAGCCAATATTTTAAACCATGATAAACTATGACTGCATCCCTCTCAATCATTCTTTGCTGACTACAATTCCTTCACTCTCCCCATTTGCTCACATAAAAGACTTGTAAATATGTTTGGAATTGCATGTACACGCTACAAGATAATGCCTCTTTTATCAATAAATACACAATTAAAACACTAGTTAGAACACCAATGCAAAATTCCTTTGTCTATTTTGCAACATAGCATTCCTCAACAGCCTTACTTGAATGCTCCCACCTAGTACGATGAGTCATTGCATGCGCTAGCTTTGCAATTAACTATTTAAACCTTGATCTATTCTTCTACGATACAAATTTGAAATTATGATATCAATTCATAATTGTTGCAAATCACAATCCTAAAAGCACATTACCACAGAACCAGACCTACACCACCACCGGAAAAAAAAAGAAAGAAAGAAAGAAAAGAAAAAAAAAATGTATAGTTCATAATTTGAAGACATGTATACAATATCTAAATTCCTTAAGAGTAATCCAGGAAAGTATAGGAAGAGATGAACTCAAATATCCAGTTAAACCATTTCCAAATAATACACTTTCTTTTTCTTTTTCTTTTTTTTTTTTTTACTTTTTTCAGCAGGTAATGTCACTCGAACTCGAACCCACAACCTCGTGGTTGTGACAATGAGCATCTTCCAACTAAGCTGCGGGCTCTTGTCAAGAATTATATTTTTAATGGAATAAGGAAAAGCCTAGTCATAAGCCTTTCCATGTCCAGTTTACCGTCATTCATAAAAATACCCAAGTACGCACGCACCTCATTCAAATTTTGAAACCATCAAGAAATCGACACTGTAAATGAAACTCATAATTAGGGGGGAAATGAGCCCCAGATGGATGAGAAATAAGTACTTGGAATGTTTAAAATAAAAGGTATATACCGGAGAGGTGACAATATTATTTAGAAGCAAAAGATAAACATGAGGTTTATATACCACAACATACCCACCTGTCTTGGGCAAAAGATACATTTGGTAACTCCAATATACATATATATACATCCCATTAAAAACAATTGCACCCAAATTATTTGACATCAAGAACTACAACCAAAGCTGAAAATCCCATGAGTTGAAATAAACAGAATACAGAGGAGAATATTTACTTAGCCTACACATAACAGAAAGGAGAGACAATTTCCAGGGTTTTCTCATATGATAATTTTGATTAAATCTATACCAAAATAAACAAATATTTAGTTCCAAGAAAAAAAAATGGAATTGGACAAAAGAAATATCTATAGCAAACAAGAAAATTAAAAAGAGAATTAGGGAAACATCATGGTGAGAAGAGACGGAGAGAAACGTACATCTTTCATCTTCACAGACAAACTTATCATGCTCTTAAAGGTTTCACCTTCTGGCTTCAAATCAAGTTGATGCATCATTGAATAGATAGGACGGACCTTGATTCCAATATGCAAGAAGTGAAATCAGAGCACAAATATGTAATCATGATTTTCTAAAAAGCTTCCACTTGATATTTGAAGGCGGCGATTTTGAATAAGGAAAAAGGAAGGGGGGGGAAGAAAGCATTGCTATCATACAAATTATTGAGCAAGTACAGTCCATGGAATTTCAGGACAAGGGTTGAACATTATTGGTGTGAAAGTGACTTCAAAGAAATCATTTCCCATCAATATTCTTAACAGATGATTGATTCAACAAAAAAAAATTAATTATAAGTTCTAACTAGAATGTCAGAATAGCCATCACCAAGAAAGATAATGAAAGGACCACGGTCCGCACTGTTTAGTCACTACAATAAGTCATAAGGGTATTCCTGTAATAAAGTATAATACTTATCATCCTCTTGCATACACAACACTATTGTCCACAGTTGACATTGGCTTTATATTCTGGAATATTTTCCATATGATGAATGCATCTAAAACATGGTACATCCATAAAATAGCACATAGGTTATTATTTTTTAGGTTCATTAGTTTAGTGAACTTACCTTGCAACTGCACTATGGGGTCATTTTAGAATTTTTTTATTTTACAATGTGAAATTAAGATTAGAACATTTTTCATAGACTTTCCGAACATATGTAAGTTCTATATGAAGGAGAGCAGAGTGTAGATAAATAAACCAAAGAATTCCAGTTTTTGGTGGCTAAGAATGCCTCGGCCAAGATCGAGGAGCAGTTAGAAAAAGGCATATAAAAAAAAAAGAAAAAAAGAAAAGAAAAGAAAACGAATGGTAAAAAGTTATTATTTTTATGGTAACAAGGCTCATTACAATCTCCCTACATTTGTAATTCCTACAGGGGATCAGACTGTGAAAGATTCAATGAAGAATTTCATTAGAAGGTGGCCATGAATGAGTTGGGTGAGGCCAAGGAGCTGCTCACGTTATGGACAGATTACCAGTCATCAACTCATGATGTGATGGCTGCCATAAAAGCTGGAGCATGTCAGAAGCCTGTAATTCAGATCATTCTCTATATACCTATTCTAAATTGAGTTGCCCTAAGCCCCCAACTCAAACATCTTCTGTGGATGTCTACTGTGTACATGAGAACCATGTGATCAGCAGTCCCTCAACAACCAGAGCTCCACAAACCTAAAACTTAAATTCCCCAATGCCACCACCTGTCTTTATGTAGGATGCATTAACCCAAATATATATATATCCATTCAGACATCCATGTATAAGTAACTGTAACCATGTTTTCTATCTGTGAGATGTCCCTGATTCTAGGTTGCTTGATTAATAGTCACTTGTTCTTGCCTAAATGTATGCAACTTGATCCTTGAGTTTTATCCATACATCCTTGTTATGCCTCATCGTACTCTTGTCTTGCTTAATCCATTTGTGTATCTGTAATTGTTAATTCCCATGTGTTGTAGTTGTGTAGGTTGGGTTATTCACAAAGCGTTAGCTCCTATGATGCCCAGATACGCATATGGATACAGACACTGATGCACGGATCGGGGATACAACTCCTCATTTTGAAAATCTAGGATACGGATACGGGTGTCCTGATTTTTTCTTTAGATATCATTGTTTTCGTTCATTGCTAGCATTTTTTATGGTGAGAAGTATAATTATTAAAAGAACTATATGAACTAACGGACTTCATAAATAGGATATGTAAAACTTGACCTGTGAAGTATCGGTACAGTATCAGGACCAATGCAAGTGCCGTATCAGTCCAATACAGATACGTTGGGCTCGTATAAGTATCTGGGTATCATAGGTTAGCTCACTAAACTTAATTTTACATTTTACAGATATTGAGGT
Source organism: Litsea cubeba (assembly GCA_012931725.1). Classification (NCBI taxonomy): domain Eukaryota; kingdom Viridiplantae; phylum Streptophyta; class Magnoliopsida; order Laurales; family Lauraceae; genus Litsea; species Litsea cubeba. Next base: position 56,987,640 of record CM022953.1, read on the forward strand.
AAGGGGATGATGGTGAATAATTGCTCAGTCTGGATGTGGGACTGCAATCAAGAGACGGTGAATCACTTAAGAGATTTGCTTAGATGTTTAGTTTAATTTGATATCCAACATCTAGAATGGATTGGTTTTTCATTTCCTTGGTTTTGATGAGACTTTTAGATTCTTGATTGTGATTTGTTAAGGAGTTTTGAGTATTCCATAATTGATTTAATAAATTAGACTTATTTAAGCTCTGGTACCATGATGCGAACGATGTTTCCGCTGCAAGATTCGACTCATAGTCATTTAAGAATCGCACCCTAAAATTTAAGGTAGTCGGGTTTCAGAGCATGATAACAACCTCGAAGCCATGTTTTGCAGGGCCGGTAAAGTGATAGACTCATTCATTCCGGCTGAACGATCTTCAGGCAAGCAGAGAGGCTTTGGCTTTGTCAGATTCAAATCGAAAAAGGAGGCTAAGCTGGGGATTGAGATTGTGAACGGCAGATCTTGGGGCGGCCGGCGAATCCAAGCTAATTTTGCTCATCCTCGCCCATCTAACCTAACTCCCACTGCCTTCGCCCAAAAACAAATCTCACTCTTATGCCAACCATTAGCCACAGCATGGGGTCGTCCTCCTGCTTGCATCACCAACCCTAGTGTAGGGTGGATAGTCAGAGATGGCCACGCTAACTTCATCCAGGTGGCCCCCTGGGTTGTAGATTCAGAAAAAGGACCATTTCCTGCAGCCTGATCGGTTTTCTCAGGCCACATCAAGGAGTAGCTGATGCAGATAGCTGGCTCAAGAAATATTGGAGGAAATTGGCAGTAAGCCTAAAATTACTAAAAGAAGACATCATTCACATCCAACTTCTCTCGGAGGATGATCTTAGCCAAGTGTTGAGATGCGCCATCGAATCACCTTCCTCTCCGTTCGTCACCCTCGACGGATGGATGGAGGTCATCGGTTCTCCCCCAACCCATAAATGAATTCGTTTCCATGGTGTACCTCTGCATGCCTGGAGCGAAGGTCTTCCGTCTGCTTGGGGACTTCATCGGCTCAACTATTAAAGTAGATCGTCGCACGTCGGAGAAGGAGACCATCGCCTATGGCCACGTCAAGGTTTTAATCAACAGGATCTACAAGCTCCCCATCGAAATTCCTCTATCTGTGGGGGACTGGTCATCTTTGTACAAGCAAAAGAGGAATGCGCTGTCTCTCCCACCTCCGATGTCGCCATCTCGCAGACGACTTCAAACCTTGCTCCCGTCGTTGAAGGAAATCTAGGGTCTGCAGGAGAGCTTTCTCCCTCAGATCGATCGCCTTCCTCAGGCCAAAGTCTTAGATCGAATCAATCTAGGGCTCGTAGACGAGCCAAGGTACGCAGATGGGCCAAGAATCGCAGACAGGCCACGAGTTAGAGGCTCACCTCTTCGGCCTCATATCCCAACAAGAAGCCTGGACCTCATGTGGGCCACAGGATTCTTAATGGAGACAGCCTCTACTCCTTCATAAGCCATTTGGGTCGGCCCAAACCATCGACCCCAACCTCCAGAATCTCGTCTTTTCGAAGAAAAAAAAAGGAGTTTGTCTCTCCTGGGAGATCAGGACACTCGCAATCCTTCAGCGCACCCACTTCGAACAGCTCCTCTAGGGCCACACCGAGCAGGAATCTCTATCCCAGGGCATCAATGACCTGCTCAGGCCACTCCGATAATGCCACCCACCTCAAACGACGTGCGGAGACGGGAGCCCTTCATCTCCTTGTCGGCTGTTACGCCTTAGACACCGATCCCGCCCCATCTGGCAACGACTACGCCTCACTGTCCACTTCTTGTTGTGTGCCAATGACCACTCCTCAATCTGTCCTAAAGGTTTCAACAACGATTCCTTCTCCTCGGCAGACTCCCACCCATGTCATCTCGACCCCCACAGAGGCTAATTGCAGGGCTGAGATTTTCTCCTCGAGGTCTTCCCTCCTTCTGAGGACAGAGTCAACATGCCCTCCCCCAAGACAGGACCCAACGCCGCATTTTCTCACTCCAATCAATCTTCTCCGAATTCTTGGCTACCTCAGAAAGTCGGGATGTGTGGACAGGCTATAGGTGTATTAGTAGACAATGTCAAAGAAGGTTGGGACAGTCTTATTGCTTTTGCCAATGAAAGAGATATGCCTAACAAATCTGTCAGTCAGAAAAAAGGGCTCAAGAGGAAGGGAGGCAGAGAACTTCAAAGTCTAACGTGCTCCATTAACTAAGACAACTGGCGTTCCCAGAATTCCTCCTCTCTCAATGCTACAAATCAAGTCAGAGATTTCGTCAATAGTCTCAATGAAAGCCCTCTCATGGAATGTTCGCGGTATAGGGAGTACTGTGAAGCGGGTTATCATCAAGGAGGTAGTTCGTAGATATAAAGTTGACATTCTGCTCCTACAAGAAACAAAGCTTAGTTTAATGAATCAAGCTACTATCACAGATATTTGGGGTAACAGTCATTGTAGCTAGATCTCTTTGGACGCTGAAGGATCTTTTGGGGGTATTCTTCTCTGTTGGAACAACAAACTCTACAGCATAAAAGATAATTTTAAAGGTGTTTTTTCTCTGTCTGCAGTGCTTGAGGACAAAGATAATGGCTTCGCTTGGATCATCTCCTCCGTCTATGGCCCTACAGATCGCAGTCTCCAAAGTAGCTTTTTGTGTGAGCTTGATTCCATTCGTAGTAAATGGGCGGGTCCTTGGTGTATAGGTGGCGACTGGAACATTACCAGATTCCCTGCTAATAGATCTGGAGGTGGCAACACTACAGCTCACATGGCAGCCTTTTTCTGATTGGATTAGTACCCACTCTCTCACGGATCTCCATCTAGGAGGGGCCAACTTCACTTGGTCAAACCATCAGATCCCACCTTCTCTGTCACGTCTTGACAGATTCTTGGTCACCTGTGATTGGATTGATCTGTACCCAGAAGTTAGCCAAATTGCTCTCCCCAAGCCCACGTCAGACCACTGCCCCATCCTGCTGGACTCCAATAACGTGAAGTGGGGACCCTCTCCCTTCCGCTTTGAACTTATGTGGCTGGAGGACAAACATTTTAGAGAATCAATTAAGATTTGGTGGAACAGCTATGATGTTAGTGGTCGGGCTAGTTATCGGTTATCTTCGAAGTTGAAAAGATTGAAACTCAGCATCAAAGACTGGATCAAGATTAACCATAGACCTGTGGAATCTTATACGGCAACTATCCTTGAAGAAATGCAAGCTCTTGACATAAAGGAAGAAAATCAAATTTTGTTTGACACGGATATCGCAAGAGATTAAACCTTAAAGATCTCTTTGAACGCAGAGTCCAGGAAGAAGAAATCAAATGGAAACAGAGATCGAGGTGTAGGTGGATCAAAGAAGGGGACAGAAACACTAAGTTCTTCCCCGGCATGGCTATGGTTAGAATGAGGGGAAACAAAATCAATTTTTTGACAGTTAATGGCAACATATTAGAGGACCAAGAGGGGATCACCAGCCACATAATTGACTACGTCCAAAACATTTACAGCAAAAACAGAAGGGTTAAACCTTCCATTGCTAACCTTCAATTTTCCACCATTACTAGGGAGGCTGCTATTTGGCTGGAAGGTGGGTTTCAAGAGGAAGAAGTTAGAACCGAAAGATGGCTTTCCAATCTCATTTTTTCAAAAGCAATGGAATCTTCTAAGAGCTGATATTATGGCTTTCATGACAGAATTTCACTTAAGAGGCAGACTATCACGATCCATAGGCGCTTCTTTCATCACCCTTATCCCAAAAAAGGCTGGTCCTCACTGTATAAAAGACTTCAGGCCCATCAGTCTTCTGGGAAGCATTTACAAAATCTTAGCCAAAGTGCTAGCATCCAGGCTTCAAAAGATTCTGCCATCCATCATTTCCCCCTCTCAAGGTGCTTTTGTCCACAGCAGGCAGATCTTAGATGGGGTCCTAGTAGCCAATGAAGGCATTCACTCCAGGCACAAAGAGAGGAATCCGAGCATTGTCTGTAAACTTGATCTAGAAAAAGCTTTTGACATGGTGGACTAGGAGTTCTTAATTTATCTGATGCGTAAGATGGGGTTTGGACCTAAATGTAGAGATTGGATTGAAGAATGCGTCTCATCTGCAACCTACTCTATAATTATTAATGGCTCTCCGAAGGGATTCTTTAGGGCTGAAAGGGGCTTGCGTCAAGGGGACCTTTTATATCCGTTCCTTTTTGTCATCGTTGGGGAAGCTCTCAGTCGAATGCTCTCTAAAGCAGGAGAATGCAAACTGATCAGAGGCTTTAAGCCCTCTCCAAATGCTCCTTCAGTTTCTCACCTTCATATGCAAACGATACACTGCTCTTTTGTGATGCCATAGATGACCAAGTCAAAAATATGGTTGCCATCCTCAGATGCTTTGAAGCTGTCTCTGGTCTCAACATCAATCTTCCTAAGAGTGCAATTCTAGGGGTTTCTGTCAATTCCTACTCACTTCTTCATTTGGCCGGCATTTTGGGGTGTAAAGTAGACTCATTTCCATCCAACTATCTTGGTCTTCTGCTGTGCTTAGGAAGGTTGCCAATCTCTGTTTGGAATCCTGTCCTCGAGAGAATTAAGAAAAAGTTGTCATCATGGAAAGCTAGGTACCTATCCTTGGGCAGCAGGATCATCTTGATCCAATCAGCCATTGCCAACCTTCCAATCTACTACATGTCCATCCTCAAATGCCCCACTGCTATCATTAATCGCATCGAGAAGCTTTAACGTGACTTCCTTTGGCATGGACGCGAGGATTCAAAGAAAATTCACTTGGTCAATTGGAAATCGGTCTGCTCACCTAAAGATTCTGGCGGCCTAGGTTTAAGACCTTTAAGGAACATGAATCAAGCTTTGCTGGGAAAATGGCTTTGGAGACTAGGGGAAGACTCAGATGGCTTGGGGAGAAGCATCTTGATAGCCAAATGCAGAGTAAGGAGAAACGGTTGGGACACCTCCCCTCCTTCCCAAGGATGCTCTATCTTATGGAAAGGGATATGCTTCGCTAAAGTTAACTTCGATCAATCCATTTGCTTCTAAGTTGGCAATGGGGAGATAATCTCCTTTTGGCACGATGTTTGGGTCGGGGACTCCCCTCTAGCGCTCCAGTTCCCTGACCTCTACAGATGCACAAGAAACTGCAATGAAAAGGTTAAAGATTTCATAATAATCTTGACAGTAGTCAGTGGTGGCCGATCTTTAGAAGGAACCTAAATGAGGTAGAAGAAGTCATCTGTTTAGCCTCTTCGAGGTGCTTAATGGGACAAACATCTTCGGCGAAGGGCAAGACAGTAGGCTTTGGGCCCCTTCTCGTGATGGCATCTTCTTGGTTTCCTCCCTCTTCTCCACCTTATCAGTTGACTATGCCCCTTCTGGATTTTGACACTCCCTCTAGAAGATCAAGGCCCCACCAAGAGTCATTGCTTTTGCATGGCTAGCCTCTTCGGAAGAAAATTCTAACTATGGATAATCTCCGTCGCCGGAACATGGTTGTGGTCAATGCTTGCCCACTTTGCTTAGCTGACGAGGAAACGGTCGACCATCTTCTTCTTCATTGCAAGATGACTAAAGCTCTTTGGTCTTCGATCCTAAAGGATTTCAATTGCTGTTGGGTCCTTCAAGAATCCTTACCTAATTTGTTCCAAGAGTGGATAAGTCCGATCAATACCTCCAAAGGGAAGATCATGTGGCGCCTATCCTTTTTGGCTTGTATCTGGACAATTTGGAAAGAGAGAAACATGAGATGCTTCGAAGGGTCCACTTCATCCCAAGAAGACTTAATTCTCAAAATGAAGTTTTGTGTTGCCTCTTGGGTCTCCTTTCTTCCAGATTTCTTGGGCTTAGCCACCAATGCTATTATGTTTAACTGGAGAGAAGTCATTGCTGGTTGATCTTGTTCTTTTCTTCTCTCATTTGCTGTGAGGCCTTTTGCCTCCTTGTAAAGCTCCCCTTCCTTTTGGGTGGTGGCTGGTTTTTGGGGATTTTTCTCAGCTGCTTCTCAGTATAGTTCTTGTATACTGTAAAGCTTTTTTCAATACAAATTACCATTTCAAAAAAAAAAAAAAACAAGGGACTTGTCAGTTATTGTGGACTAATAATTTGTTGAAGGAGTTGGGGTTAAAGAAATATATTCCAATGATGTTGCATTGTGATAAACACAGCTTTCATATTCCATCTAATCCAATATATCATTAAAAAAAGATTTAAAAAAAAGCACTTTCATATTCCATCTAACCCAATATATCATTAAAAAAAGATTAAAAAAAAAAAAACAAAGCATATTCAAGTTGATTGTCATTTCATTCATGAAAAGGTAACAAAGAAAGAAATCCAATTAAAACATACCGGAAGAGAAAAACAGTAGGTAGATTTCCTCATTAAAGCAGTCACTGGAGGGAAGTTACCCTATGCTCGTCCAAGATGGAAATTGCAGATGTATATGCACCAGCCGGAGAAATGTTGTGACTTGTGAGAGATGCAAGGGGTTATTTGTAATTTTTGAAATTATGGAAAATTTTTCATTTGAAAAACTTCAGTCAAAAGCGGCGTTTCTGTAATTTTAGAGCTGATCGTAGACAACCAGCACTTCTTTCTCTCTAATTCATCTTCTTCTCCTAAACCCTAATCTTCTCCTACTTTCTCTCACTTCTTCAATTGCTTGCACTATAATGAGATTTCTTGTGGATTAAAAGCTCCAACCATATAAATAAAACCATGAATATTGATAGACTGTTCATAAATACATAGATTATTGATAGACTGTTCACAAATACAAGAGGCTGTACTTGTCTAAACAATCAACTGTCAATAGAATTTCATGTGCTTGCCATAGGTGCTCAATGTTTAAACAATCATATGCTTGTCAATAGAATTTCATAGTGTGATGGGGTCAAAGTTAGGGTGGATTAGGAATTGCTGGTCTTTGTTTGTTTCAAATTTATCTTCTTCGGTGACGAGTAAAGTATTGTTCGAAGTTTTCAAAGAAGCAGGGCCTGTTTTCGATGTTTATTTGCATGAGGATAAGGTATCAGGAGTTGGTAGGGGATTTGGTTTTGTTCATTTAGAAACGGAGTGGGATGCTAATCATGCTATTCAAAGATTGAATGGTAGATTCGTTGTGGGGAGACATATTGGAGTTAAGAGAGCACAATATACAAACAGATTTGTGAAAGAGTCTGGCAATCGAGTTCCCACTTCGGGAAAAGTAATTTCCTCTCCGCGATCAGGTAATATTCAGTATCTAGATGGTGTCCAGAATAAGAATGTTCGCCATCAAGATGATAGCCAGACCTGGATCGAGGAAGAAGGTAATTTGAAGGTGGTAAAGGTTGCAGAATCTCTGTCTTCGGCTTTGAAGAAAGAGATTAGAGATTCTTTTGTTGTGACTGCCAGACACATGGGTGTCAAAGGAATGGAAATCCAAAATTGGTTGATTATGGAAAAGGGTATCACTGCAGAGGTAAAACAAATCGATTTTTTGTTGTTGGATCAGGCGAAAAGAATCGGAGGATTTTTCACGAATGCTCCAGCTGGGATCTGATCCTTATAAACATCTGTTTTATCGGTTTGATCGGTGGACAGAGGTTTTAGGGCCTGTTCTTAAACCTTCTTGGGTTAGATTGGAGGGGATCCCTTTACATGCATGGGATGCTAAGGTTTTCCATCTCTTGGGAGAAATTTTGGGTGTGGCGCTGGAAATAGATGAAGCAGCAGCAACAAAACAAAGATTTGATAGAGTTCGTCTACTCATCTGGAGAGATCCGCAAAGGTTGTTGCCGAAGATTATTGCTTTGGACGTCAACAGGGTACGTTTCCATGTCACAGTCATTGAAAAAGATAAGCGTTTCTGGCCTGAGAGTTATCGAAGCCTTGTGGTACAGGAGAATAGTCACCAACCCTTGGAACTGCCTGATAAGGACTGTCGGACTTCTTTTTGCTGGATTCTGGCCGTCGATCTGCTGAGTTGACTGAAAAGGGCCGTCGAACTTTTGTGTTGCCGGATTTTGGCCGTCGACCTATGAGTTGCCGGAAAACGTTCGTCTCTCTTCGGCGAAAGTTTCTCCAGTAACTGGTGGCGAAAATGTAGGAAATTTGAATTTACAAGATTTGATGACGGAGAAGGTGGAATGATGGAATTACAGGTGCAATCAATTTATACCAAATCTTCAGGAGTCGATTAAGGAGTGGAAGGGCTTCCATCGCACACCAGGTAAGGAACGCATATCTAATAGTTGCCTAACTCCTTTCTATCCCTGCAGTACCTTTAACTAATGGGCCTCCACAAATCAAGTTGAGAGGGCTTCAGGATCATAATGCTGTTGGTGTTGATGGGCTTTTGGGAGGAGCCAAAGATGCTGAAACTCGTCAAGAGGATCATCAAGATACTCATTCTGTTTGGCGAAAGAGCCTTGGAAGTCATGAATCTCGTCACGAGGATGAAAAGGGTGATTGCAATGAAGGGGGTCATGATCTTCGCTACAATTGCTCAAAGCGATGGACTGACTCATCTTCAATTGATGATGATTCGCTGGTGGAAGAAGATCAGAATGATGATAATATTAGTAATCAAAATCGGGCGATGGTGCTGGTGGAAGATACAAATGCAGTTGGTATTCCTAATGAAGATTATTCAGCTTTTGATTGAGAATAAGAGAATGCTAATAAGATTATTGAAGAAAAGATGCTTGACATAGCCCAGATTTTGGGTATTACTGTGGATGGTCGAATAGAAGAAGTTAGGAGTTTCTTTCCTGAGATGCTGTTTCAAGAGAAGGGGAATTGTAAGCAACAGGGGTTCAATAAAACAAGAAAAAAATCGAAGACCCAAAGGGAATTAGATAAACTGGCTTCTTCTATTAATTATGATCTAAGGGCAGATCAAAAAGACTCAGGTGTGCAGTTAGATGGATTAAGAAGCTCGTTACTTGGAATGTTCGTGGTATGAATTCTGTTTCAAAGAGAGCTGTTATGAAAGGGGTGATTCAGTCTTGTAAGGAAGAATGTGTGTTTATTCAGGAGGCTAAGATGGAGGTTATAGAGAATCAAGTAATTAATTCGTTTTATACGTGGTCTAATGGTCAATTTGTGATGGGTCCTTCTATTGGATCGGCGGGTGGAATTTTGTTAGTTTGGAATGCTGTTTTTTGGAATAAGATTGATGAATATATTGGGAAAAGTTAAATTTCTGTTCTTTCGAAAGATGTATGAAGAAATGTTGAGTGGGTAGCTACTTCGGTCTATGGGCAACACAATTGTAGTGATAGAGCAGAGTTTTGGATGGTACTTACTCAGGTGGTGGCTGGCAAGTGGAGTAAACCTGGGGTGCTGGGTCGTGATTTCAATGTTGTCCGTTTTCCTCATGAGAGAAAAGGTGGCTGTTCTATGAATTCAGCTGAGGGATTTTTTAAGATCGGATTCACCAACATGATCTTATTGATTTACCTTTGAGCGGGGCTAATTTTACTTGGACTAATAATCAACAAGACCCTATGAAGAGTGGTTGGATCGTTTCTTTGTGTCTCTGGATTCGTTGAATATTTTTCCAGATTGTATTCAAAGAACTTTAGTTTGTCTGATTTCTGATCATTGCCCAGTTCTGTTGGAATCAGTTACGGAAGATTGGGGTCCTCCTCCTTTTCGATTTGAAATTATGTGGTTACATGAGAAGAACTTTTCCCAATGTGTTAAAGATTGGTTGGGGGGGGGGGGGGGGGGTGAAGGGGGGGGAATAAAAGTGGGTGGATGGAAGGGTTTTCAATTGGCCCAAAAGTTAAAATATTTGAAAGGTAAATTGAAAAGTTGGCATAAGGAGGTTGTTGGCAACATTAATGAGAAGAAAAACCTTTTGCTTAAAGAGATTCAGAGCTTAGATATGAAAGAAGATGGTTGGCATTTAGATTCTAATGAGAGGGAGAAGAGAATTAAGCTTCAGGAGCAACTTTGCAGGTTGATTTTTCAAGAGGAAATTAAATGGAAGCAACGCTCAAGGAATAAATGGTTGAAAGAAGGGGATCGTAATACTAAGATTTTTCATGCTACAGCTAGTGCTCGGTAACTTGTATTAATCAAAAGCTTTAGAGTATAAAAGAACTATACTAAGAAGCGGCTGGGGAAGAACCCCAAAAATATAGCTACCACCCAAAAGGAGGGGAAACTATACAAGGGGCACTGTGGCCTCTAGCAAAAAGGAAGAAAGAGAGATCCTAATCATTGAGAGATGACCTCCCTCCACTTAAACATTATTGCATTAAGAGTTAATCCGCAAAACTCTGGAAGGAAGAATTTGGAAGACTAAATCAGATATAAAAAGGGAGATTATTCACTTTTTTCAACAACTTTATACGAATGAAAGAAGAGTTCGACCTCGGTTGGATGGTGCTACTTTCAAATGTATCTCTTCTCAGAGTGTGTTGTCTCTCGAAGCTTCTTTCTCTAGAGAAGAAATTAAATCAGCTGTGTTTGGGATGGATGGTGATCGTGCGCCGGGCCCAGATGGTTTTCCCATAGTGTTTTTTCAACAGTTTTGGAGTTTGTTAGAGGATGAATTGTTTGCATTCTTCAATGAATTTCATTCTAATGGGACAATAGCGAAGGACTTGGGTGCTTCGTTCATAGCGTTGATCCCTAAGAAAGAAGGTGCCATCTCGCTTAGGGATTTCAGACCGATCAGTTTGATTGTTAGCCTGCATAAGATTTTGGCAAAGGTTTGGCTAATCGGCTTAGGAGTTCCAGAGGTTATTTCAGACTTCTAAGGGGCTTTTGTCGATGGTCGTCAGATATTAGATACTGTGCTTATTGCCCATGAATGTGTTGATTCTCATTTCAATCAACTACGTCCAGGTTTGATTTGCAAGTTGGGCTTTGAGAAGGTTTACACTATGGTAAACTGGGGCTTTTTATATGATGTGATGGGCCGGATGGGGTTTGGGAAAAAGTGGAGCGGTCGGATTAATAACTGTGTTTCATCTGCCTATTTTTCTATATTGATTAATGGTTCTCCTAAGGGTTATTTTAAAAGTTGTCATGGATTAAGGCAAGGAGATCCTCTTTCTCCTATGCCTTTTGTTTTAGTAGCGGAAGCTTTTAATATTTTAATGGAGAGAACAAAATTACACAGGACGATTACAGGGTTTTCTACAAGTACTTCTATTCATGAGGTAGCACATTTGCAATTTGCAGATGATACGGTTATATTTTGTGAAGCTTCAATAGAGCAGCTTGATGCTATGAAAAATATTTTATAATGGTTCGAGATGTTATCAGATCTTAAGATTAACTATGGAAAATGTGAGCTTATTGGAATCTACATGGAGGACAGTCACGTTCAGTTGATGGCTGTTAGGTTTTGGATGCAGAGTAGGGTGGCTTCCAACGAAGTATATGGGATTGCCTATATGTTTGGGAATACCGAAGAAACATTTATGGGATCCGGTCGTGGAAAGGCATGAGAAAAGGCTATCTACATGGAAGGGGAAGTACTTATCTTTAGGAGGACGTGTCGCTTTTATCAAGTCAGTTCTTTCTAGCATTCGTATATATTTTGTCTTGCTTCAGATGTCCTAAAAGTGTGGTTATAAGAAAGCTTCAACGGGATTTTCTTTGGAATGATCACATTGATAAGAAAAAGATTCATTTGGTGAAATGGGACGTTGTTTGCAAACCTATTGCTCATGGTGGGTTGGATATTCGATCTATGGAGCATATGAAAAAATCGTTGATTGGTAAATGGCTGTGGAGGTTGGGTAATTCAGTCCAAGGGTTATGGAGACAGATTATTGTGGACAAGTATAAGGTGCAAAGGGAGGGGTGGTATGTTCTGAATCTTAATTGTTAGGCTTCGGGTATTTGGAAGTCTGTGCTTTTTGTTTAAGGTGATTTTGATCGTTGGGTTAGGTATAAGGTTCATGATGGAAGAAGGATCAAATTCTCGCATGATGAATGGTGTGGTCAATCTAGTTTGAAGAATTTGTATCCTTCTCTTTTACCTTTTGAATATGCGTTCTTATGCTCTCATAGCTGAGAATTATCAACTCTTAGGAGGTTCTATTGTTTGGGATTTGCATTTTCACCGAAATTTGCAAGATAAAGAAGTTGCTGAGCTGAGTAATATGCTTACTCTCCTGCAGATGAACTATCTTTCTTTCGATAGAATGGATAAAAGAATCTGAAAGCCTGATTCTAAGGGCAATTTTTCAGTTAAATGGGAGGGTGGAAGGGGAGCACAGTTTTTGGAATTCCCTTGTTTCTCCTAGAGTTTTGATCTTTTGTTGGGTGGCGAGATTGAATAAAATCCTCACTATGGATCAGTTAAGACAAAGACATGTTATCATTGTCAACGGTTGTCCGATGCGCTTGAGGGACGAAGAAACGTCCAGTCATTTGTTGATTCATTGTTCCTTTGCGTATAAAGTTTGGGCTGCTATTATCAGTAAGTTTGGTATGAGTTGGGTTATGCCTCGAGCTATTGAGGCTCTTTTTGTGCAATGCAAGTATAGGGGTAATATGTCCCATGCTAAAATTTTGTGGTGCTTATTTCTTTACGCCGGTATGTGGAAGATCTGGCTAGAAAGGAATGATAGAATTTTCAGAAGTAAAAGTAAATCAGCTGATGAGATTGTTTAATCTATTGTATGGACGGTTTCGAAGTGGGAAAGCAGTGCATCGGATTTTGTTGGGGTTCCTATTGAAGATCTTCACGGATCATCGGCAGCTTGTTTTAATGCAGGAAGACATTCTAAAACGGCTCATACAGTTAGTTGGCATTCGACTCCAAAAGGTGTTTTGAAGTTGAATGTTGATGGTAGTTTTGTTCATCAAATTTGTATGGGAGGAATTGGTGATGTTATTCGTGATTGGAAAGGGAAGGTTGTGAGAAGTTTTCAGGTCCTATTAATTCGTTAGACGCAAACGGTGTTGAAATGTTTGCTTTGCTGGTGGGTTGCCCTGAGTTGCACAAATTGGGAGGTTACAATGCAATTGTTGAAGGAGACCCTTTTTCTGCTATTCATGGGGGTCTGGAAAAATCTATTTTCCTTGGAGATTGGCGGATTGGGTGGAGGAGGTGCAAGCTATTTCTTCTCAAATGAATTTTACTTTTCGTCGCGTATTGAGAGAAGCACATAATATCGCGGATGCTCTTGCTAGGGAAGGAGTCTTGCATTTAAACATTTTTTTTCATGTTTAATTTCTTGAGTTGTTAGCTATTTTGTTCGCTCCTTCGATGTTTGTTTCTCTTCGTCTGTTGTTTTCTCTCGTATTAATAAAATTTCTTGTTATCAAAAAATGTTTCCATGATATACTTTTGTGGGCCTTTCATTTAAGTTAGCATGTACTATTTAATACTGGAGTAACAAAAACATTGAAAGGCAGCCAGAAAATTTTATAGCATCTTCACTTTTAAGAATAAGGAGAAAAGAAACAATATCACCTACAAGGTGTTGAGATTTACCAAATCAAGATCAAAGCTCCGTTCACTTGCATGTAGTATTGGTTGTAAGGTCTTAATGGACACTGCCAAACCCGACTGCCGCATTAAATCAACTATATCAAGGGCTGCATGCACCTGCCATCATATTAAGAAGAATAGGCTCACCATTAACTTGATATAATAAGAACAAAGAAACATAGAATGCATTGTGTTGTTTGAATGGCTGAAAAGATGATAATTAAATAATGAGAATGCAAAAATTAAAATAAAATCAGACACTACCATTCAAAAAAATTAATAATGATTTTCAAATAGAGCAAGCAACATAGTTTGTTGCTTACTATATGCAACACCATTTGTCAAACCCAACAAGCTATATCACTTGCTATATTTAATACATCAAATATAGAGCATGATGATAGCTATATATGATAATAATGAGTAACGACATCCAACTAATTGCCATGACCTGAATCATATATGCCAAATTAGACAGAACGCATCCAACAAATATTTTCAATTTAATCTTAATTCTTGAATAGAAAAAGAAGAAATTCTCAACTCAAGTGTTTTCGACACAACCTCTTTCAAGTATTTTCCGAGCACTAAAAGCTGCCCGATCAAAACATGAGATATTTCTCATAGAAAAAATATGTTCTTGATCTCTAGACAGACATAATGGTGGTAAACAGGACAACCAAACATCTGTAGAAAAGTCAATCATCAGCGTTTTGATTAAAAGTCTGATTATCTCAATGATTCTGGCCACCCATCAAGTTCTCGTTGGATATCATATACAACTATCATCTTACCCGGATTATCCTAATATCATTATTTAGTAATTATAAAATAGACTATAAAATATTGTACATTGTAAACCCAACCTTGAGTAATTTATAATTTTCATTTATACATGCTATATAGTATTATAGGTCCATTGTAGTATAATTAACATGATAAAAAAAAAAAAAAGATTCCATAGATAGAAGAATAGTTGGGAAACAATTTCAATTGAGAATAACTTGATTTACATAAGAATAAAATAACATAACTTCAGAATAAAACAACTATAAATAATTAAAATATGATGGTATGGTATGATCCACTAGAAGAGATCTTTTTTCTTTTTTTCTTTTTCTTTTTTGGCCAAGGACAGCTTCCTGCTTCGGGAGACAAACAATCCTCCAACTAATAAGGCTTCGCTTGCAGGGAAGAGGCCCAGCTGACCGAAGAAAATTCATCATCCATCTCTCCATAGAATTGATAACCGAAGAGGCAAGAGGGAGAACAAGCAGCACATGAATTGCTAGGCTCTACAGCATATGCTTAGTTAGGATTAGCCTCCCAGTGAATGAAAGAAAGTTTGATTTCCAACCTACAAGGTGACGCCTGAAAGAATCCATCAAATCCTAAAAATACATGTGCTTAGGAGAACCCATGAAGAGGGTAACACATAGGTATTTAATAGGAAGGGTGGCTCGATTGAATGAACATGAAAAAAAAAATGGAAATCATTGTTTTGAAAGACTTCCTACAATTCCCAAACAGAATTTTGCTTTTACTAGAGTTAAAATGCTGCCACGCTGCCAATTGATAAGATGCAATCAGATTTTTTACTGCAACAATGCTTTTCCTCTCTGGTTTGAAGAAAAGGAGAGTGTCATCCGCAAAGAGAAGGTTACAAATCTGAGTCCTAACAGGATATTTATAGATTGGGGAGGTTAACTTCTCTTTAACAAAAGATAGATGTTGAGCTTAAAATTTCTTCTGCTAAGATGAATAAGGAGACAGAGGGTATCCTTGGCACAGCCCTGCTTCAATGGGAAAGAAACCAGCTGGTATTTTGTTGATAAGCACGGACATGGAGCATTTGGGGCATAGTTGTGAATTTCATTTTGGTCGCTGTTTCGCTTTGGCCTCCAAATAAAATATTTCGGCCGATTGGGAAATCTCTTGGCCACTTCAGAAATCTCAGTGAAACTTTTCGGACTTATGTTTTGGAAAAGTAATAAAAATTAGATATATATATATATATATTTCAATCTAATCCATATATTGTAGGGAAAAAAAAAGAAAGAGAAAAGAGGGGAAGCCCAGGGACTCAGACAGCAGCCTGCTGGCAGGGAAAAAAAAAGGACCAGCCAGTCAGCCCGGGCTCCTAGCCCCAGCCCACTCCCAGGCAGGGCCCAACCAGCCGCTATTCAGTAAGTCGGGAGAAAAAATAATAAAAAAATCATAGCAGGTCAGCTCCCGCCAGCTGCTAGTTGCAGGTCAGCTCCTAGGTCCTTATTTAAAACTGAGCAGCAGAAGGGGAAAGAGACAGAAAAAAAAAGAAGCAGCAACTGCATTACTGTAAGGAGAAAAAAAAAATCAGCTGGAAGAAGAGAGAAAAGAAAAGAAAAAGAAGACGGAGGAGCACCTGCTATCTGGGAGCTAGAAGAAGTAGCAGCAGCAACACCAGCACTAGCAGCAGGAAGCAGAAGCACTGGCAGCAGACTGAAGCAGCAGCCTCAGTCGAATCACCACTGCAGCAGCCCCAGTTGAAGCAGTAGCGGCAGCGGCAGGTTACGGATCTTCTTCTGCTTCTTTGTTCGAATATATATATATATAGAGAGAGAGAGAGAAATGATCCTATACAAGCCTCCCTTACAATAGTGTAAGGGAAGCTTACAGCCGTCGGATTAAGGGCCAAATCCAATGGTGTTTTGTGCAACCAATATAAAGTAAAAAATTAAAAATCCCGCCCTTCCCCTCACATTCTCATCTATCCCTTTCTCCCTTTTCATTCTCGTCAACCTCAAAGGCCTTCAGCGAAAGTCCCCGTGCCGGAGGAGTCCCCGACTCTGGATCTCCGTCGTCGTCGTCGTCAACGGTAACCCGATCAAGGAGAGGGAGAAGATCAGACCAAATATTTATTCTGTATTTCTTAATTCGTTCCGTTTCGAATAATGGTAACAGTTTATCGGATTGCAGTTCGGATCCTTCTTCCTAATCGTATATAGAACTTGCAGATGGAACCCATTACTTCGCGAATAAATTTGCCAACCCAATGATTTCTACGAGTGATTTAAATACTTGCAGAGATATCTGTTCCAAGAACTGCACTTGTTTTGGGTTCTTTTACACTAATCCCTCTGCTTCTTGTTATCTCCTTGTAAACCAATTGGGTTTTGTTTTCACATCCAGCAGTGACAGAGATGAAGATGGCAAGGGATATGTAAAAACAACGGTTAATGGATCTCCTGCAAGGGCAACGAAAACCAACAATTTAGAGCAAAAAAACTCTAGTGGAAATTCCCAATTTGGGCTTTAATTCTCCTGCCCTGTACTGGGGTTTTCTTTTTAATCATCCTTTCATGTGGAGAAGATGGCAAGTTTCCAAGAACATGACCATCAAACTAGGCCGACCCAACTCATCCTCTTCAATGGGGAGAGAGGCCAACCCCACTAATCTTCTTCAAGGGAGAGAGAGAAGGGGGGGAGGAGCGTGATAGAGAGACCGAGAGAGAGGCAGGGAGCGAGTTATAGAGGGAGGGAGGGAGGAGAAAGAAAGGAAAGGAAAGGAAAGAGATATGGGAAGCGGGAGGGAGAGAGAGAGAGAGAGAGAGAGAGAGAGAGAGAGAGAGAGAGAGAGGGCAGGATCCTTAATTTTGGCTTTATATTGGTCGCTTAAAAGACCATTGGATTTGGCCCTTAATCCGACGGCTGCGAGTTTCCCATACGCTATTGTAACTTGTAAGGGAAGCTTGTACAGGATCATTTCTCATATATATATATATATATATATATAGAGAGAGAGAGAGAACTCAGTAGAACTAAAGGGGCTTTTTTATCACAAGAGGAGAATTTCGGTCAAAATTCTCTCATTTTGGGCAATTTTGACCGAAATCGGCCAAAATTTGCCTAAAATTTGTACATGGGTATTTCGTTTTGGTTTGAAGGCCGAAACAATTTTTTTCAGGAACTCTGTCCTAGAAGAAACGAAATTCACAACCATGATTCTGGGGTGAAGACGCATTCCTTCATAAGCAAAAAGACCACTCAGCAGAAAAATTAAAGAAATCAAAGAGCTTCAAGACAAAGCTCCAACTCAATTTAACAAAAGCTTTTGAAATGTAAAGCTTAAGACAAACACCTTTTCCGGAGCTCCCAGCATTTAGCTACTGACTTAGCTCACAACCGAGAGCTATATGATCTTGAATTCTTCATTTTTTTTAATGAAAGCAACTTGGTTTAAACTTTAAAGAGATGAGATCCGGAAGAATGGAAGCAAGCCTAGAAGCAAGAATTTTGGAGATCACCTTGTAACTGAAATTAAGTAAACTGATTGGGTGGAATTCATCAAAAGAGAAGGGAGCTGCCAACGTAGGAATTGTTAAAGATTATGGGTCCATCGGGCCAAAGGCCCACTTGTAAACTAAAGCCCATTTCCTTTAGTCAAATTCTAACAGATTCTGTATGATAATTTAGGATAAGGGCTGACCTATGATGCACGGATACTTCAAAATGGGCAATGTATCGTGTCGTATCGTATCCGATACTTCACTTTTTACATGTAAAATCCGTGTCCCTGCCATGTCTATGGCGTGTCCCTATCGTATCCATGCCGTATCTGGGCATCATAGGGGCTGACTGTAATATGCCTAATTTGTAGCCCAAATCAAGGATGTACAGCATAATATATAGAAATCAATCGATCCTGGGAAGATCATCCCATTCTATTCAACTTGTCTGCATTTTTGCATTCTTTGACGTGGTATCAGAACCAAGTCAAGAGACACAAGTTGCATATCATATTCTGGTTGAAGACTTCAAGTCGTCTTTCTCTCATGAAGTAGTCCCTGCCAAGATTTTTTCATCACAGATCCATCAGAACAGCTTCTGATCTGTGCCTGATCAAGCGTGGCCCACCGCCGATCAACCCTGTTTCCACCAGCGACTCCATGTTTTGGATCGACAGGCTTTGAAGAAGTTTTTGATCAATTTTTGAGATTTTTCTATCATCGTTTGAGGTAGGTTATACCTCCTTTTCTGTCTGACGTATTTGGATATTTTTGTTCAAATTGTTTTCATCAAGACTGTCCAGATTTGTGGATCTGTGTCCCATCTATTTCAAATTTGGACTGCTGGTAGTATCTTGGAGCCTTTCCAATCTGAATTAATCTGATCTGTGATTAAACCAATCAGTGGGGCCTACAGACAGATTTCGTCAGGAAAGTTAGGGTCGTCTGGGGTATTTTTTTCAGCATTTGTGTTATGTTTTGCAATACGTGCATTGTTTTGCTTCTGAAGCTCTTCTGTGCATACTTTTGCTCATCTGGAACTTCCATTGACCTTATCAGTACCTTTACATCTTGATCAGAGGTTCTGATCTCTGGATTCTGGTTGATTTCTGAGTGAAATTTTCTCATTGTTTGATAAATTTATGCAAATGGAAAAGTCTGGTATCAAATTGATCCAGTTTAATGGTAAAAATTATCCATCTTGGGCCTTCCAATTTGAACTTTATCTTGAAGGTAAAGAATTATGGGGCCATATATCTGGTGTTGAGCCAAAACCAACTACAGATGAAAAGAAAATTGTCTTGGAATACAAAAGATGCAAAGATCAAAACCTGGATTCTTGGGTCCATGGAGCCCCAATTTTTCATGAATTTGAAACCATACAAATCTGCCAAAGATATGTGGGAATATCTAAAAAGGGTGTATCACCAGGGGAATTCAGCACGACAATATCAGTTGGAATATGAAATTGCAAATTATATACAAGGAACTTCATCCATTCAAGAATATTATTCTGATTTCCAGAATTTATGGACAGAGCTAGATGAAATCAAATATGCAAATATCTCCGCACAGGCACTTCCTGAGTTACAAAAACTACTGGAGACTACTCATCGGGATCAATTTCTCATGAAGTTAAGGCCTCAGTATGAGACAGTGAGATCTAGTCTCATGAGTAGGGTACCTTCCCCATCCCTAGATGAATGCCTCAATGAATTACTGAGAGAAGAACAAAGGCAACTGACTCAAACTAATATACTTCAACAACCAAATCCTGGTGCTATCGAAGTTACGTATGGAATACCCACTCAGTCACAAGAATCAGCCACTCCAGTGAATGTTGTTTATGCTACTAAGGGAAAGCAACCAATCAGACACATTAGCAAAGTCCAATACTTCAAGTGTCAAAACTTCGGCCATTATGCAAATCAATGCAAGCATAAAATCTGCAGTTACTGCAATTCTGCAAAGCAACAGGACATCTAATCAATGAATGCCGTAAACGTCCTCAGAACAGAAATCCAAAGGTTTATCAGGCTATCACTGCTCCCTCTGGCAATACAGATTCTTCTTCCATATCCTCTCCCGCTATCGCTTCTGCTGCTCTAGTCACCCCTGAAATAATCCAACAAATGATCCTTCAAGCATTTTCCACCCTTGGTATATCAAGTAAAAAATACTACTCTTCTCATTGGTATTTTGATTCTGGTGCCTCCAATCATATGACATCTTCATCCAAAAACTTCTCCAAACTTAAACCATATGATGGAAGCATTCAAGTTCATGCAGCTAATGGTACAACAATACCAATTACATCTGTTGGTGATATTTCTCATTCTTTACCATTATATGATGTTTTCTGTTCACCAAGTCTTTTTACCAATTTGATATCTGTAGGCCAATTGGTTGATGGCAACTTCAATGTATCTTTTTCGTCCTCTGGTTGGGTGGTGCGGGATCAGGAGACGGGGAAGGTGATAGCGAAGGGGCCTAAATGTGGGCGATTGTTTCCTCTTCACATTTCAACACCGAGTCCAGATATGTCTTTGTTTGCTTCCACAATTGCCTCTAAGAATAATGTGCAATTATGGCATAATAGATTAGGACATCCCAATTCCAAAGTACTGTTGTCTTTATTAAATTCTAGTCACATTAATAAAATGAAGTTTTTAGCATCAGATGTTGCTCTTGATTGCACTGTTTGTAAGCTTGGAAAAAGTAAAATCTTGCCATTTCCATTACATGTTTCCGCTGCTACAAAATGCTTTGACTTAATACATAGTGATGTTTGGGGTGTTGCACCAATTATCTCTCATTCACAGTATAAGTATTTTGTGACTTTCATTGATGATTATAGTCGCTTTACATGGGTTTATTTCCTACATGCAAAATCTGAAGTCTTTGATGTTTTTAAAAGATTCCTGAATTATGTTCAAAATCAATTTTCAACATGTATTAAGATTTTCCATACAGACTCGGGAGGGGAATATGTGTCTGAGAAATTTCAAACTTTTTTACAAGAAAAAGGGATCATCTCCCAACAGACATGTCCCTACACCCCCCACAAAATGGAATTGCTTAAAGGAAAAATCGTCACCTTTTGGATATGATCAGATGTTTGCTATTAGAATCCTCAGTTCCACCTAATTTTTGGCCAGAAGCATTAACCACTGCAACTCATATCATCAATCGTTTTCCTTCTCCAAAACTACAAAACACATCTCCATTTTTCGTCTTTTCCAAAATGAACCAAAATACACACATTTGCATAATTTTGGCTGTGTTTGCTTTGTTCATCTTCCAATACATGAACGTTCAAAATTATCTGCACAATCTACTAAGTGTGTCTTTATTGGTTATGCTTCTCAGCAAAAAGGTTTTGTTTGTTATGATCCCAAGGTAAAACGTATTCGGATTTCTAGGAATGTCGTGTTCTTTGAACACATGTATTTTTTTCATTCCGGTCCTGAATCCCTTTCAGAAATAACATTTTCTAAAGTCCCATCCTTGGATGATGAATGTCTTCCTTCACCCATGAGATTTAATCCAGACAAGGTGTATGCTCGTCGACGAGGAACAAATGCCACAAATTTGCCTCTTTTGCCAAAACAAGCCCCGGATCCTGCTCCAGTGCCTGATCCACCTCAGTCTATCCTTCGCCGATCTTCTCGTATCACTCAACCTCCAGATAGATATGGTTTTTCCCATTCTTCATATTTGACTACTTTATCCTCTGTTTCAATTCCTAATTCTTACTCACAAGCAGCAAAGCAGGAATGTTGGCGACGGGCTATGGAAGAAGAACTCAATCCCTTACAGCAGAACCATACATGGGATGTTGTTCCATGTCCATCTTTGGTTAAGCCAATTGGAAGTAAACGGGTATTCTCTATCAAATTAAAGGCTGATGGTTCTTTGGATAGATACAAGGCAAGACTTGTGGCCCTTGGCAACAGACGGGAATATGGAATTGACTACGAGGAAACATTTGCGCTTGTAGCCAAGATGACTTCAGTTCGTACCATTATTGCAATCGCTGCATCCCAATCCTGGCCCCTGTTCCAGTTTGATGTCAAAAACGCATTTCTTCATGGAGATCTAAAAGAAAAAGTTTATATACATCTGCCTCACGGTTTTCCAATATCATCAGCTGGACAAGTTGCTCGTTTAAAACGTTCTCTTTATGGACTCAAACACGCACCACGAGCATGGTTTGACAAATTTAAAGATGCACTACTCAAGCTGAAATTTCAACAAAGTCCATATGATCCATCTTTGTTCCTTCATCAACAATCATCAGGAATAACCATTCTTCTGGTCTATGTCAACGATATCATAATCACAGGGACAGATACAGTCATGATTAAAGATCTCCAGACTTCTCTTCATCAATCTTTTCAAATGAAGGACCTGGGGCCTCTGACATATTTTTTGGGATTGGAGGTTCAACACTCTGCAAAAGGGTTGATTCTACATCAACATAAATATACTATGGATTTAATTGAAACGGTTGGTCTATCAAAATCCACACCTGTGGATACTCCTCTTGAGATAAATCTTAAGCTCCATAGTGAAAGTGGTGACCCCCTTCCTGATCCTACATACTACCGTCAGCTTATCAGTAGTCTCATATACCTGACTAATACCATGCCTGACATCAATTATGCAGTACACTTGATGAGTCAGTCTATGACCAAGCCTCATAATCTCCACTTAGCAGCAGTTCGACAAATCATCCGTTATCTTATTGGCACTCCTCACAGAGGATTATTCTTTCCTATTGGCTCTGCAATGACATTGACTGCCTATTCTGATGCGGATTGGGCAGGTTGCCCTGACACACGTCGTTCCACAACAGGTTGGTGCATGTATCTAGGGGACGCTCATATTTCCTGGGAAGTAAAAAAGCAAGACAAAGTTTCCAGATCATCAACTGAGGCCGAATACCGAGCCATGTCCGAAGCTTGCTCAGAGATTCTATGGCTTCGTGGCCTTTTCACAGAACTTGGCTTCACCCACACCTCTGCATGCGGATAATACCAACGCAATTCGGATCACTGAAAATCATGTATTCCATGAACGAACGAAACCAATCGAGGTTGCTTGTCACTTTATCAGAGATGAATATCTCCGGAATGTTATCTCTCTTCCATTCATCTCCTCCAGCCTTCAAATTGCTGATATTTTTACCAAAGCTCTTGCACGTCCGCGCCATCAGTTCTTGACAGACAAATTGATGCTTGTGGACTCACCAGCATCAATTTGAGAGGGGGGCAGGGGGGTGTTAAAGATTATGGGTCCATCGGGCCAAAGGCCCACTTGTAAACTAAAGCCCATTTCCTTTAGTCAAATTCTAACAGATTCTGTATGATAATTTAGGATAAGGGCTGACTGTAATATGCCTAATTTGTAGTCCAAATCAAGGATGTACAGCATAATATATAGAGATCAATCGATCTTGGGAAGATCATCCCATTCTATTCAACTTGTCTGCATCTTTGCATTCTTTGACAGGAATAAGAGTGATAAAGAAAGCATCTGAACCTTTCAAAGTTCTCCTAGACATGAAAAAATTCCAAACAGTATCAACAACTGAATAGCCCACAATAGCCAAGCAGTTGCAAAAACAAAACTCCAGAGAACTCGTCAGGACCAGGAGCAATTGATTTCTTAAGGCCAAAAACAGCAGCATGAATATCATCTCCATTGGGAATTGACACTTAACAGCATAGAGTTTTGGGCAGGAGAAACACAATTTCTAGGAGCTTCGAAGAGCTGCTGATCCATTTGGCCTGGAGCTCCATAAAAAGAATTTGAAAAGAACTTTGGCAGCATCTTTAATTCTAGGGCGGTCGACCAGAGATTCACCTTTTGAAGTTGAGTTTTTTAATTTTGCTCCTTCAACGTTTGATTTTGGCAACAAGATGGAAGAACTTTGTGTTGCGATCTCCATCTTTTAATCAATGAATCCTCGATTTCTGCTTCCAATGGGTCTCTTCAGCTTGGAGCAGATTCTGGAGACTACATTTAGCTTTAGAAAGATTAGCTGGGATAGAGCCACTGGGAGAGAGATCAAGTTGAGAGTTGAGACTACAGGTGAATGATAGTAGCTTCAGCAGATAGGATGTTGGCTTTTAGTTCTCCACAACCTTCTCTGTTCAAAATCTTTAATTTCTTCTTGAGAATTTTCAACTTCTGATGGAGGACAAATTGAGGATTTCCAGTAATTGGAGTATCCCAAACCTCCTGAACAAGAGGCAAGAAGGATGGATGCTCAAGGAACATCTCCTCAAACTTTTAAAGGATTTGTTCTAGCAATAGGGGGAGGATTGCTAGAGAGCAAGATTGGACTGTGATCTGAGCTTTGTCTAATGAGGTGGTGGAGGCTTATGTCTGAGAAGGAGAATGACCAAGAAGTCGATGAGATCCTTGCTGTTGAAGTTGACTTTTCTCACTGCGGTATCATGATCTCAACAAGGCCTATTGATATTGCCCACAATAGAGAAATATAGAAGTAGAAGTTGAAAAGACATAGCAGTCAGTGAAACTCAAACAAAGCAGATAGCAACTGAAGATATGCAAACGAAAATCAAAATACCCAAAATTTCCCACAATAGAAAACCCTATCAATTGATCTGAAGATCAATATGGAAGTAAAAAAAATTCTTCAATCTGTCATGGCTCTGAAACCATTCCAATTGAGACAGAATAATCAAAGAAAATGGATAGAATGGAGCGGTTTGTTCATATAAACGAGCCTCCCATTTTATATTACCATGCATTCCTTTATAATCACTTTGAATAGTGAATTAGATCAATTACAACAAATAAATTCCCTTGAATAAGGAAACTAAATAATCACTGGTCACTGATCTTATCTATACAGCATGGTACTCCTGTGTTGTATGTAAATGGATGTACATATTGCAATGGCTTGAGAGACATAGATGGAACATCTCTTGGCATTTCAAGACTTTGAGACAGTAGATAAGTGGTGCAGCATGCGATAAGAACAGAAGAAATAGCCAACCATCAAGCTCGCAAGTTGCCTTATTTTGTAAAAACATTCTCATCCAGTCAACCTTATTTTATCTGATAGCTGATGATAGGAGATGAGTCAAGTTCGACATAGGTGTCAAGTTGCCTTCACTATCAGTGGTGACTACAAAGATAATGTGCACTGCGATGTAGTGCCAATGGATGGTAGGGATGTTTTACTTGGAAGGTCATGGATGTATGACAAGAATGAAAAGGTCATGGATGTATGACAAGAATGGATTCCATCGGATGAGAGATAATACATATACATATGCTAGGCATGGCAAAGTTGTAACACTCTATCTGATGAAATCGGAACCACCAAAGAAAGGATCAAGGCCAGGTATTTAAAGGAATCACTTGATTTTTTTTTTTTTTTATTTTTTTTTTTTTTTTTTTTTGTAATTTGGATTGGCTTTCTAATTCAAGAGTTTTTTTTTTTTACCAGTTTCCTAGTTTAATTAGGAGTCTTGGATTCTAGAGTTTGTTTTCTTATATATTTAGATGTAATGCAGTAGAACAATCTAGGGTAGAAGATTAATAAAAGTTATCCTTCGTGGATTTATTTTTCCTTTAAGGTATGATTCCTCTGTGTAATAACCTGGGCCAGGTTGGGCCCAGATTCGTTTGACCCATTGGGTTTTAGGATGGGTTGGATTTCACTAGTTACATTTGTACCTGGTCTCAGCCCATTAGTCATAGTTGTTGTTAAGTAGTTGAAACAATATCTCCTTGTGAGGAGAATTGGTTTGGTACCCAGGGAAATCTTAGAGATTTCACCCTATCCCATAACTCTGGAATGCTTTATCTCCCTTCTTACGAATAGTTTCATTCCCATTCTTGGGTTATAGAAAAAGGAAGAGAAGAGGGTGCAGAAGAACTGATCTTGGGAAGCAACCAAGAAGGATCTCAGAGAAGCAGAAACCAGAGGATCTAGTGGATGCAATACTCGAAGTCTCACATTGATCGAGCCACAGTCTTCTATACGAGGAGGTGAGTAATATTTTCAAGTGCACTGAGAAATAAATTCATAGGATTGACTGTGTATTTTATTGATCAGATATTGCTATGTAATCTCTATATCAAATTGATAAAAGATTGATATTAGGGAAGGCAGTAATGAAACCCCAAAGCAGGGGCTTGATTACAAACCAAATCGTCAGACACAGGATCTGACGATTTGGGTAGTATGATCATGGGCCCCACTTGATTCTAAATTTGACTCAGAGATCTAATGGTAGACACTTGGGCGATCTCAGTGATGGAGGATCTATTTGGATTGGGTCTCAGCAGTCTTCATCCTTATCCTGAAAATTTCAGATCAGTAGTGCAGGAGACTGTGAATTTTGTAGATCAGGTAGTGGGACCCACTGATCCATGTGATCAAGGATCACAGCCATGGATCTGGAAGCCAGCACTTGGTCGACCATGGTGTAGGTGGCCCTTTTTAGAAATGGGTCCCATCTGACCCTTGATCTAAAGCCTCATGTGTCTGTGGCGTCATTTTGGGTGAAAACTGTGATTTCGTAGATCTGGTTGTGGGACCCACTGGGGCACTTGATCAGAGATCAAGGCCAGACATAAGTTGAGTCCCTGCTAGTCGACCAAGGTGTAGTTGGCCTTTTTAGAAATGGGTCCCATATGACCGTTGATCAATAGATGACAGAATCTGTGGCGTCATTTCTGGGTGTTTGGGAAGTTTTCGTTGATGGAGTTGTGGAACCCACTGGGCCACCTAATCAGACATCAAGGCCAGCCAATTGTTGGGCCCCTGTTGGTCGACCAAGGTGGACCAGGTCTTATGGTGATCTGACCATGGAGGGCCCACCATCTGATCATGGTAATTCTAGAAAGCGTGACCATTCTGGGATGCTGTATCGAAACTATTATGGCTATTTGAGGTGCTGGAAGTCTGGAACCTCTTTTAAATATGGTTGTGGACTTTATCTCTTGTAACAGAATTGTAGATAGTGGAATAAAAAGAAAGAAGAAGGAGAAATATCGGATGGCAATGACTGTATGTTACAAGATTAACAAACTAGTGGGATCCACTGATTCATCTGATAAATAATCAGGACCAGCCATCTGATTGGTCCCTGATGGGCAACCAAGATGAACTAGGTCCCATGTGAAATTGATCACTTGGGACCTACCATTTTTCTTTATTCCATAATGCTAAGCGTGGGAATCCTCTTGATATTAATGACTAGTACAGTGTTAACTCCTCTTTTTATATATGCTGTGTTGTATACCTTAATATGGTGATGTGAGGTGTATGGAAATTGTAGACCCACCTATTGTACAGAAATTAACCATTAGTGCCACATAAGCGGGTACTTGAATTTTGAATTTAAGTGGGGCACATAAATAAGCCCGATTATGTGGGACTAATTCTTTATGAAATTAATTGGTGTATATGGTTTATGATAGTTGTATTGCATGAATTGGTGAATACAAATGAACTATTGAATATTTCCTAAAGGTTCTCTTTTGTTATATGAGACAGTGAACCCTTTTTGGGGTATGGAGTGATAAGGTGGACAGGGATTGAATAAATGACTATTGAACCAAACTCCTAGGAGATAGTTTTGAATAATATATGGAAAGGACTTCCTTATGGGAAGGGATTGAAACTCTTAAAATGGAGTTCTTTTGAATTATAAGGACCCATAAATGGGAAGATTGAATATACTAATGTGAAAGAGATGGATGTGGAATCTCATTGAATCATAAGAAATGCTATAGGATAATTGTTAACATTTCATATCTTCCTCTTATTAGTTTTATGTTGCATTATGTTAGTAAGTGACTTGTGTATTGTAATTATTGCTCACCAATTTTCTGATAAGTGGTTTGCCCCACTTCAGGTACGGGTCATTTGGAGAAACTTGGCAACGATGGGGATCAGCAATTGGATTTCAACTTGCGTGGCTGATAAGAGAGCGTCACGAATATTGGATTTGGAATTAGAACTTTAGAGATGAATTTCATTATTTTCAATAATGTGGAACTTGTTTTCTTTCTTTATAAATTAGGAATTTTATTTATTTGAAATATTTAATTGATTATCAAATAATAAGAAGCATTGCTCAATTCTTTGGCATATTTGATTTATGTGGTGATTTAACATTATTTAAGTAATGTTCCGAAACCTGAAGAGCTCCAGGATTTCGGGGTGTTACACTCTGTGTGAGAGACTCTTAGAAGACATATCTTCCGTGCTTCTGCACTCTCGATCCAAACCCTTTAGAGTATGCATCAACTAGTATCTCCATCTTACCGAGATCATCCCTAATCTCCAATAGAGTATAAAGAATGTCGCCAGCGGTCATACATAGAACATATTCTATAAAAGGACCTAACTGGATGCGAGAAAAAAGTACATGCTATGGTTAATATCTTATGAGTTTTCATGGGGACAATCCCTAACAATTTCTACATTCCAAAATATATAATAACAAAGAACAAGTATTAATTACCAAATAGTTTCATGATAAGGTTTGAAAAGATAGTGATCACACTTTTAGAGTGAATACACACCTTTTGTAAATCACAACAATATGTAATGAGGTTGTTATGCGATGCAGATGAGGGTCTCACTTCTAGCTTCTTATGCAAGCTCTTGAACTTGGAAACGACTTCCTCAACCTTCAAAACCCAAATTCAATAAGTACACTCAAAAATTAATATAATATTAACTAAATTATTGATACAATAATTAAAATAAGGCATGAAATTCTAAAGATTTAGAAAGAAATGTAGGGGTATAATGGCAAAGTTCTTAAAAGATAAGGAAAAAAAATTAATGTTATAAACATCAATTTCATTAGTAAGGTTATGATGGCCTATGATACCTGGAATTGGACACCTCAAGATAAACAATGAATGGTATCATAACCAATACTTTTTTTTTTTTATTTGTAAAATTTGTGTCCCCGCCGAATGCATGGCCTGTCACAGCCATATGCAGCCCATATCCAGGCAACATAGATAACTGCACTAATTAAGAAAAAAATGTAAATGATAAGCTCATTTATTTGGAAATGTTTAAAAAAAAAGAGAGAAACTAATACTTCATTCTTTGTTTATTTATTCTTTTCCCGATAACTCGAATTTTATTAAGAACTAGAAAGAGGTGACAAGCAGTAAGAAAAAGTAAAGATCCAAAGGATAGGAGCATTGGTGTATAAACATTAAACCAAGTTGCTAAAATGATAATTACATAATAGAAGCAAACAAAAAGACCTTTGTGCTTCACCATAACAAAGCCTCCAAGTACACCTTATACGATTGAGCGGTGAGTGTAAACATTGCATGAGGTGGGAGGAAAACAACAAACATATACAAGTATGAAACCAGTCATAGACAAGAGAGAACTAGAATGAACAAGCGTATGGATGGTAATAATCTAAATGTGAAGAAAATTGATTGCTAATAAGATAAATAACAGTACGTTAGTCTTGAACCAAAAATCTGGGCCTGTTTGGTTGCACTTGAGTATAGTGAAAGACGAGTGGAATTGGCCCCAACAGTAGGAAGTTCTACTTCTTAATGTGTTCGAATGGATCTGAGGGGACAAGAGGAGTAAACATGTCGGCTGATGTAGATTCCTCTTTTACTACTCCTCTCTCCCCAAAGTTACTCCCACAATATATAATAAAGTGCCTTTTACTCTATTCTCTTCATATAAAACCTTTTATTTTATTTTATTTACTTTACACCAACCATCCAAACGAATGCAAAGTATGAAGTATCTACTCATTTATTTTTTTAACCCAATCCTCATTAACTTTATTTATGATGTGACCCTTACTCCTCTTTTACTCTTCCCCTCATATAAACAAACAGGCCTTAGGCAAAATGGAAACAATAGATAGGTTCAACAATTTCCAGATGTGGCGTTGTTTCCATTTATCATGCCCACAATGTGAAAAGAGTGCATCTCAGTATAAAAATAAATGATTGAATGGTTGCTAGGATCAAAGGAGGGTAATATGGTGGGCACATCATAGCTTGAAGTTGGCTCAAGAGAAGAAAGAATCCATTGATGGTTGGAGGTAATGAGAGAGTTCTACAAAGGTAGGTAAGCGGGAAAATCTTACATTTAAGTGCACATAATAAGCATTTTTCAAGAGAATTTCTCACCTCCAAGTTTGGTATGCTTATAGCATAATTAGAGATCAAGGATGAAATTTCTTCTTCTTGAGTTCCTGCATTAACCAAAGGAAACATCGTTGGTAAATAAAGTGAAATAATTAAATAATAAATCTGAGCACATGAGCCTTACAACTCAAACATTTTGACAATTTTAACAGCTTCAAGCTATCATATAGTCAAGTTCTAAGTCCAACTATCTCATATCCAACTGTATCCAGGTATGGTACGTTTGAATCTGCACCTACAACTTTGGTCATTGGAAACATCGTTGGTAAATAAAATGAAATAATTAAATAATAAATCTGAGCAACTGAGCCTTACAACTCAAACATTTTGACAATTTTAACAGCTTCAAGCTATCATATAGTCAAGTTCTAAGTCCAACTATCTTATATCCAACTGTATCCAGGTATGGTACGTTTGAATCTGCACCTACAACTTTGGTCATTAGAAAGAATGAGGAGGATCCAAGCCAATCCATATTTTGAAAAAATAAAACAGAAGATATATGAATTCACATTATTATGGAAACTTAGTTCCTAAAAAGAAGAGTGATTCCAAAGATGGTGAGAGGCTTCACTGAAGGGTTTGATGACTGAAGAAAGTGAGAATTGCATAAGGCATTGCGCCTGTGCTCACCCAAGTTGGGCTGACTGGGTTAATGATAAGAACAAAGTTTCCCAGAGGACGGACAATAATGAAAGCTTAGGTTGTGGTGATAATGACGGTTTTCATGAGGAACGGTTGGACGTTGGAGAACCAAATGATAAACATTGA
Organism: Litsea cubeba; assembly: GCA_012931725.1. NCBI lineage: Eukaryota > Viridiplantae > Streptophyta > Magnoliopsida > Laurales > Lauraceae > Litsea > Litsea cubeba. Next base: position 57,018,345 of record CM022953.1, read on the forward strand.
CAAGGCGCTTGGCAACATAACAAGGATGACATGAGGGTTTTTTTTAAATAAATATTTTGATCAAGAATCAAGATCCTGAAATGTAAAAATAAAAAAAATATATATATATATATTAAAAAATCAAAAGTGAAAGGGAAGAAAAAGTTTATCACTCTCTAAAATTTGATTAATTAATATTGTCTAAGAGATGAGAAGAATAAGAGAGCTTTGGTTCTTAAGTAATGTGAATTGTTTTGGCTTTTAAGCCATTTTGGGAGTAGGTAGGTTTGAGGATTTGCAAATAAAAAATCTATAAAATGCCTCTTGGTATATGCATGTCAATGTTGCTAATATCCATGTAGAAGGAGAATGAAGGGGCATGTCATTGTCATGTGATGAGGACAGCATTAGGCCCACCAATGGAGGATAGGAGGGACCATGGTGCAAGAATGAGATCCACTGTCAAACTGATGGGATCACCATCAGAGTTTAATTTTAGGGGGTGTTTGGATAAATGCATAACATAATATAAACAAATTTAAATATTGTAAGATTTCATTATCATAGAATAAAATTGTGTCATATTATTAAATTGTGTCACTTATGGTGTTTTGGCAATTTTCACAGATTTTAATACACCTTTGAAGTGTTTGGCAATTTATAAAAAAACTCACAAGATGATATACCAAACAAGAAATGGAGAGAACGTAATCAATTAACCCAACGCAAGGCCCACTAATTAGTAATCACAGGTGTTAATAATCATGGTAGGACCCATCTACTGTTAAAAAATTATAAGATTAAATGTTAAAATCATGGATCCAAGTAATGTTGTTTAATTAAGGTGGGTCCACCAAATGTTGGTAACTATATTGTAATACATCTAATGGTGATTATCACAAATGACTCTATCTACTATTTTTTTCTTTTTGTAAAACCTCATTTGATGTCAGATATCATTTATGAATCCACTATGAGAAATCATTGTGGGACCCATTTGATGTTGGTAGTCATATTAACTCTAGGGGAGCTATCAAATAGTGGGACCCATTCAATGATGGCAAACTGATAATTACAATCACACAATTCAATCTTGGTAATCATCGGACCCGGCTGATTTTGGTAGTATGGGACCCACCTAATGTTGGTAATCACAATGAAAGCCCCTAGCGTGACATTTATGGAACCCACCTTATATTGATAATTAACAAGGGCTATGTAATCGTGATATGGCTATAGGACCCTACATTAAATTTGTAAGCACTGTGGGGCCAATCTACTATAATTAATGGTTGCTCATGAACTCTCCAATGGTTTTTACTCAAACTCTCCATTTGTATTTAGAAAAGATTTTGTAAAGATTATTTTATACAAATGGTTTTTACTCAAACTCTCCATTTGTATTTAGAAAAGGTTTTGTAAAGATTTTTTTTATACAGCACATCCTTGAATCTGTAATATGAAGGTTTTGGAAGAAAGTGAGATATTTTAAGATACTTTGTAAGTTATCCAAACACCTCCTTTTTAGGAGGATAGATTATATTCTAAACTAGTAGATAATATAGCAAAATCTCTTAAAATATCTCATTTCCAAACACCCCCTTATATATATGTCACCTTACATGTATCATACATCCAAATAACATGAAAATAGATTCATTTATTTGGTTCTTCAACATTATCTCCAATGAGTCCATCGATATAGTAGTTGATAGTTTTAGCAGCATTGTCTTGTGAGACTGAGAAAGAGTGATTTTAGTGGTATTTCAATCTTTTGCTCTATCATTATGATTACATATACACTTTACATGGTTCAGAATGCGTTTACTGCTTCTTTTGATGTAGGAACATATTATAAGCAATAACGAAGGATTGAAAACTAATAGCATTTAGTTGTGTTTTCTTTAATGTCTTTAAGAAAAAAAAAAAAAAACAAAAGAATAGGAATATGGATGTGTGCATCCATTTGGGTTGCAATCCATCCTCAATTCTAGTGAGCCTCCACAACCACATGTTTTTGGCCTATTGTTTCAATTTTACCTATTCAATCAGTATTACAAACTAGGCAGAGAGATTAAGAGCAGTAGAAACTCTAGATCTCTACATATCCAAGTTCCATAGTTTCTGCCAACATCTAGTAGTATAAGAACGAAAGATCACACAATAGGAGTGCCAGCAAAGATTCCCATCACCACATTGGACATGGAAGCAAACATATGGTAGACCAAGGTATCAATAGAAACAAACTCAAAAAGGAAAAAGGAAAAAATCCTCGTCTTCATCAAACTTCGGCCAAAATATGGAGTTTCTACCGATTTGGCTGAAATCTCCAAATTTGAAAGGAAATCAGGGATCTCAGCCTAACAGGGCCTAAATCCCAACTGAAATCTTTCATGTGGATTGTTCATTTAGTTCATTGATCGAAACGAAGAAAACAAAGCAAAATTGCCAACTACGGTTTAGAGAGAATTCCTCACAAAGAAAATTTGTGCATATGGTGTAATCATCAAACATTAACTAAAAATAGTTTTTTTATTTAAAAAAAAAAACCTCCTAACATGAATTCATCCATGATACTATCCCCAATATAAAGAAGGTATTTTCTGACTTTACATTATAAAAGTGATTTTCATCATGCATTGTACTCACTAGGATGAGTAAAAATTATAAATTAGTACATGCCTGCCAGCCTGAATGCCAAAATGAATTTCTCCACATAGCTTTCCAATGCTAGACGGCCCAAGGACTTAAATATATCTGTTAAAAACTTCAGAGATGAAACTTTTGTAACATCCACCAGCTCCAACAATTGCAAAATCTCCTTCTGCATATCATTCTTGCACAATGCCAATAAATAATTTTCTGTCAAAAGATAATTTTGTAAGAACCCAACTGTGCAAAGGAATTAATACAAATAAATGTGATAGACTGTGAAGTAGAATTTCAAAACAAATTTGATATTATTTTTTCCTTTGGAATGGTAACAAAGACAATATTATGAAAGGAACCAAAAAAAAAAAAGGTGGTAATACACATTTGCAAGCAAATCACGCAAAAGATAGTGTGGGTATGCAATAATACGTTCGCAATGTTGGAAAAGATTTAAGCAAGTGAAATCTTATGGCATATTTGGCAATTTACTAGTAAAGTTAAAATGAAGTAAAGCCTCCATTATCCATACAAGAAAAGACAAGGGGTCAAATCAAAAGTACACAATTTCAAAATTCCCTCATTTTTCAAAAGAAAGTCAAAAAGCAACCTTCTTTCTCCACTACATGACAAAAAAAAATTCTCTTTTTACACAAAAAGTCAAAAAGATTCCCTATCAAACAACTAAAAATAAAAGACCATCGTAATCCCCTATATTTTATTCTCTCTTGATTTGATGCTTCACCTCACTTTACTTCAATTCACCATACATCCAAACACGCGCTAAGTAGAATGGTAAAGATGGCAGCAAGTGAAGGTCTGATTGAAGATTTTAAAGTGGCACGTTCTTCTCTGGTGATTACACCCTTACAATTTGCTGATGATACCTTGATTTTTTGGGGAGCAAGTGAAGACTAGATTAAGAATGTGAAAGCCATCTTATTTTGCTTTGAGAAAGTGTCTGGTTTGAAAACCAACTTCTTCGAAGGTGAGCTGTTACGAGTAAAAGTGGCAGGAGAGGTGACGTGTAACCTAGCAGATTTCTTGGAGTGTAAGGTGGGATACTTCCCGGCATCCTATTTAGGGCTGCCTTTATGTCTGGGCATCGCTAAAAAGGTGGTTTGGAATTCGGAGGTAGAGAGGATGGAGAAAAAACTTTTTAGTTGGCAGCTCGGCAGCAGTGCCACTCTCCAGCTCGGCAGTAGAGCCACTCTCCAGCTCGGCAGCAGTGCATCGAAGCCACACCAGCTCCGGTAACAGTACCAGTTGGACATGACTCGGTCCTTTCCAGCTCGGCAGCAGTGCCACTCTCCAGCTCGGCAGCAATGCCACTCTCTAGCTCGGCAGCAGTGCATCGAGGCCAAGGGTAACTCTTATTAAGGCAGCCTTGGCAAATCTCCTAGACTCCCAATTTACCTTTCTAGTTTCTATTCTTAAATGCCCCATTTCTGTAATTAATCGGATTGAGAAACTTTAGAGGGGTTGCTTACGTCATGGTAGAAGCAAAGAGAGGAAGCTTCATCTAGTTGATTGGGCTTCCATCTGTAGACCAAAGGAAGAGGGGGGCCTAGGTATAAGGCCTCGAAGACAAATGAACCAAGCCTAGCTTGGGAAATGGTTATGGAGAATAAGTGAAGAATCAGACACTCTTTAGCGTTAAATTGTGGATAGGAAGTACGTGGTCTCAAGAAGAGGGTGGGATACTCAAAAGGCTAGCTATAAAGCTTCGGCTATTTGGAGAGGTATCCTCTCCGTTTAAGAGAGCTTTATGGATCATATCAGATATCGTATTGGATCAAGAGAGAAAGTTCTCTTCTGGCTAGATTAAGTGGATTTTTATTAAGACCACGCACATTCCATATAAGGAATGACATTACTGCAGATGTCGAGGAGAGGGGGACTCCCCATGAATAACCACATCCTTAGAAGAGGCCGAAGGCAAACCACATGCTTTAATTGCAAACCAGGTTTTGAGCACATTGCATGTAGAGTTATTCATATGAGAGGGGGAAGAGGGAGTACCAGCCGAAGTTACAATGGTTGTAGTGTGTTGGATTTCATCAATAGGCGCAGCAGAATCGCCATCCAGATTTGAGAGGCACTCAAACCTATTTGTTTCAGCTGGTTGATCCTTCTTGTGAGTAGTAGCACTCTTTGATGGATAGGAGACTAACTATTCTCCCTATCAATTTGAATAAACCCCTCATTTTCATTAGTATCAGTGTCCCTAGGAACAGGTTCAGTAGGACACCTAGTATCAACAACCAATTTTGAAGAAGAATGTTCTGCACTAGGCTTCTGTTTTAGCACCCATATCTGTTTCTGATTCTGTTTCAAAGGGCAAGAACCTTCGCTGCGGTTAAAGGTTCGACAAGCCTTACATGGAGCAGGCCTCCAGGCATACTCCACACGCTGAATAAAGGATACATCATTATATTCAATAGTGACTTCAGTCGGAAGGACTGAATCAATATTTACCTCTACACAAACCCTTGCAAAAGCTAGACGGGTTCCATTTGCAGTGGCCTTAATGCCTTATCCATATATAATGGTTTACCAATTAGACTAGCAATCTCACTCAACCGTGATTGTGATCGAAAACAGTAGCCCATTGGACCCCTCGAAAACAGAAGAAATCTCACCAATTAGGTTTTTGAAAAATTCCTTAACTCTGTTGTAATCTTCTCATCATGCTCAAACCTCTGGTTTCCTTCCTTTGGGAATTGAATCACTTAGTCCTTCACCTTGCCAGAGCTATCTTGGCGTTCAACATGAGAACATTGGTTAGTATATTGGATCAACCCAAGCCCAACCTGATTTTTTTATTTTTTTATAACAAAGGGTGTCCCAGCACATTGGGCCGGACTAATCCCTACGGGCCCAGGGGGAGCCAGGTAAATCCCCTATGGCCCCAATGTGGTAGCACAGTTTCGAACCCTCAACCTTCGGGAGCAAATCCCGGTCCTAGCCCAACTTGATTTGCATGAAGATAAACCCAAAAACCCAAACCCAACCTAAATGAAGCCCAAACATACATCACCAGAACCCAATCTGAACTGCAAATTCCATGCCCGAGTGCAATCTAGGTTGAGTTGGGTCTGACTCAGGTCAGGACAAGTACCCAAATTTTTAGTGTTTGATTTGCTATATAAAAGGAATAATTAAAAAGTGTATATATTTCATATATAACATTAACATATCTACCATCTACCATTATAGATGTATACATATGGTTCCTCAATAGATAAATCAGGTACCATGCCCAATTGTGGATAACCTGAAACCTAAACCCAAACCCAACCAAAATTGAGTCAAGCAAAACCTCATCCAATATTCACTCTGATACAAAAATCAAATTCAAACGTCAGAAGAAATAACACCTCCAGCTTCCAAGTGGAGATTAAGTCAAGCTTCCAAGCCATGTAAAGAAACTGAAGATCAATAAAATAAGTGTCACAATGGAAAGAAGCATACAGACATGAGAAAGAGAGAAAGAGCTGTGGAGATGAATGTCGTGCCTCCTTGGTCGACTGAGATCTGTATTTAAAAGGGTTTAATCCCTGAATACATTCTAATAATGATTATCCCTTAATTACACTTGGGGTTAGATCCATGCTAATAGCTAACAACTAACTAGTATGTAAATGGGCCTGGGCCCAGGATTGACACCCCCCCTCAAATTGATGCGGGAGTGTCATAAAGCAGCAATTTGGAAACAAGAAATTGATGTCGAGGCCGAGCAAGTCCCTTAGTGAATATATCTGCCAACTGAAACTCTGTAGGGACATGAGGTAGACTGATAACACCACGCTTGTATTCGTCGCGAATAAAGTGGCAATCAACTTCGATATGTTTTGTGCGTTCATGAAGAACAGGATTTTCAGTGATTCTGATCGCCCCAGTATTATCGGCATGCAAGGAAGTGGGAGAGGCCTGTGCAAATCCAAGTTCCGAAAGAAGTCCCCGAATCCATAGGATTTCAGAACAAGCAGAAGACATAGCCCGATATTCAGCCTCTGTGGAAGATTTGGAGACCCGTTCTTGTTTCTTGCATTTCCAAGAGATGAGAGACTGACCGAGGTACATACACCAACCAGTGGTGGACCGTCTGGTATCCGGACATCCTGCCCAGTCAGCATCTGCATAAGCGGTCAGAAGTAGACGATTATCCTTTGGATAATATAAACCACGAGCTCTAGTACCCAGTAAATACCGGATAATGCGCTTCACTGCTGTCAGATGAAGGTGACGAGGAGACGTCATGAATTGGCTGACAAGATTGACGGCATAAGATATGTCAGGCCTGGTGACGGTGAGATAAACAAGGCTGCCAACAAGTCTCCGGTATGTATGTGGATCAGGAAGAAGATCTCCATCATCTTTACTCAACTTAAGATTGACTTCAAGCGGTGTATCAACTGAGGAAGAGTCATCGAGATCAGCAAGCTCAATGAGATCTGTCGCATATTTGTGTTGATTGATAAACAGGCCTTTTGAAGACTGATGTATTTCTAAGCCCAAAAAATAATGTAGAGGACCCAGGACGGCCGAGATGAAAACATAGTGAAAAAAAGGAATTTTCACAAAAATTGGTAGAAAACCTACCTCTGATGATCAAAAAATCAGGAAAAAATCTTCAAAAATCCAGGAAGCAGTAGTCGACCATGATGGAGGTATTCCGTTGATGTGCTTGTGATGATCCTAGGTGGGCCATGCATGATCCGAGATGATCAGGAACGATCAGAGATGATCGGCTGAACAGAAACATCACTGGCGGGCTTCCTATGCTTGGAAGATGACTTAGGAGAAGATCACAGAGGATTGACCTTGCTCTGATACCATGTCACAATGGAAAGAAGCATACAGACATGAGAAAGAGAGAAAGAGCTGTGGAGATGAATGTCGTGCCTCCTTGGTCGACTGAGATCTGTATTTAAAAGGGTTTAATCCCTGAATACATTCTAATAATGATTATCCCTTAATTACACTTGGGGTTAGATCCATGCTAATAGCTAACAACTAACTAGTATGTAAATGGGCCTGGGCCCAGGATTGACAATAAGAAGTTCATACGATAGATCTTCAGCCTAGGAGAACAATTACAAAGCTTGAGGTCAAGTTTTCTCCAAGAGGGGGGAGAACTGATGCAAGCCAGACCCATTTGTCAGCCAGCCCATTGGACCCAACCCAAAAGTTTACAGCCACGGGTCCAAGGCCGACAAGCCCACAAAAAAAAAAAACTCCAGATCATGCCTCCAAATCATTACAGCCTATTTTAGTAATAGCTAATATATAGAGGTTCTTAGCAAGCTTTCTTTAATTTGGTTTAGACCCTTATTTCCTTTAGAGTCTTATATGATTAAACACTTTTATGCTGATTTGGATAGTTTCCAGGAATAGATTAGGGCTTAGAGTCTATACAAGGAGATGTAACCCCTCTTGTTTGGTACTTAATGGATAATAAGAGATCTCCCTTGAGCTTTTCTCTCGGTTATGCGTACATGGTGTGAGACCAAGGTTGTTTGGGTCCCTATCCCTAAGCATGGCTTGGAGAGTAGTCCTTGGTTACTCTTCCCCTACCCGCACTATGTCATCTATGCAAAAAAAAGAATTAATACAAGCCCAAGCCAAATTGACCAGTCAAGCCTAACGCAGATTTCACTTCCAAACGGGATGGCCATGTGGGTACGAGGTTGCCACGACCCAATTTGCGCCCCTAATGCTATCCCAAAAAAGAATTCGGCGTACCCATCTTCATCTTTCAACCACTTATTCCTTGACATATGCCTCCATGTTCTTTCTTCTTCCTTCAATTTATTTTTGAAAACATGTTTACATATGTAAAACTTCGCATCAACAACATAAATGACATCTCTTTTGGGGGAAATTCTCAAAAACAGCCCACTTTAAAACATGATAAAATGATGCCTCTAAACCATTAAATTTTGGGGTCATTGATGCAGTACGGAAGTCCAAAAGAGGCCATGGCCCAATGATGGACCCAGTCATTGGGTTCAGTCCACAAGCCCAAATTGGCTAGAAAGCTACTATGGCATTCTAAATTTATCTCAAGTTAATTAGGAATTGTTTCTTGTTTTAGTATTTCATTAGGATTGGTAACTTTCTATATTTCTTACAGTTTTCTGTCTTAGAAGCCTTATTACATTATAAATTGAGAAGCCCTCCATTGTATTGGCATGCTTACCTTCAATCAATAAGAGAATTCTGAGTTCAATGTGAGTTTTATGGTCTTGCTTGTGCCCTAGTGGCTGGAATCCTTCTTGGATTCAATCAATCCCTTGGGAGGCTGATCTAACGCATCGATCGTAGATCTTGGCTACGCCAATTTGGTATCACTCTCTATCGTGAGCATGATAATGAGGATTGAGGACAATTCTGATGAGCAAATCATTACCTTACCAGCTACTCTGCCCCCGCCTGATACAATCATTGATGTTCTTGATGATCAAATTATTTCTACTTGTCGTAGAGGATTTCAGAAGTTCCTTGTTCGTTGGCAAAACTGGCTCATCTCCAATCCTATATGGATCACTGCTACCTACTTCCAACGCCTAAATCCAGATCTTTATGGACGTTATCAAGCTATTAACTCGCTGGAGTCGAGTTCTTCCAAACCGGAGAGAGTTGATGCAATACGGAAGTCCAAAAGAGGCCATGGGCCCACATGATGGACCCAGTCTTTGGGTTCAGTCCACATGCCCACATTGGCTGAGAAAGCTACTGTGGCATTCTAAATTTATCTTAAGTTAATTAGGAATTGTTTCTTGTTTTAGTATTTCATTAGGATTGGTAACTTTCTATTTTTCTTACAGTTTTCTATTTTAGAAGCCTTATTACATTATAAATAGAGAAGCCCTCCATTGTATTGGCATGCTTACCTTCAATCAATAAGAGAATTTTGAGTTCAATGTGAGTTTTATGGACTGTTTTATGGTCCTGCTTGTGCCCTAGTGGCTGGAATCCTTCTTGGATTCGATCAATCCCTCGGGAGGTTGATCTAACGTATCAACTATGGATCTTGGCTGCGCCAGTCATGAATCAAAAGGTTAGTATGATCTTATGGACTCAAGATTTTGCATATAAGTAGGCCTCATATGGATCTTTCCATCCAATGGACTTCCATGATCATCATGCAACCCAGTGGGCCCAACTAGGAGGGGCGTTTTCTCCTAAAAACCGCCCAGGCACTGTGTAGCGCTACCCCTCTTTTGGTCATGAAGAAAAGGTAAATAAGATGTCTATTACTTTTACATTTTCAAGGACTAGAGAGAATAAATAAAGAAGAATACATGATTACATAGAAAGTGCTAACATGCTCTCTTTTGCTTCTTGCTGGCAATGAGTCAGAGTACCAACGACATCCAACTAATATGAAAAGATTTTTTATTATGTGAAAAAAAAAATTCATGTCACCATCTCAAATTTTAGAAAATAAATAAATAAATGCTTTTACTGGTCCCTTTTGTCATAAACAAAGAATAAATTACAAATTGTTTCTAAGCTGTATCAAAATTTCTAGAAAGACAGAAAATCCACTATGTAAACCCAAGTTTTATGTTTATCTCATTGATAATGCCAACCAATAAGCATAATGCATGAAAGAAATGAAATTCCAAAATATCAAGATAAGCATTTGTCATGAAATCAATCTTTCAGATAAGAACAGCATTTATCTTTGTATTTGCTTTCTAGAAGACAGGCTTTCCAATTCTCCTTTTCATGTTCCTTGTAAAGTAACAATGAAAAAGATAACCTAATTAATGGATCTGAACAGAAAGAGGCATGATATTAAAGATATCATTTTAATTGGCAACCTCATATTAAAGATAAATTATACAATAAAATTACTTGAGCAAAACAAAGAAACTAACACGTATGTCATAGTATATACCAGCTAAGGCAAGACTGTGACTGCTGCTATCCAATCCAACTGAGTTGCAGAGCTCCTGAACTTTCTCTTCATCTTTCACTGCTATCCAAAGAAGCATCTCATAGTATGCTAATCTAGAAAAAGAAGATGGGTTCTCATCCTTTACAAATTTACTGAAAAAGTGAAATTCCTGTATCATTCCCATGTCAATTAAATAGACAAGAAATGGACCATATGTTTCTTCCTCCAAAGGAAACCCTTGTTCTCTCATTGAACTAAAGAGTTGAAATGCCTTATGCATGTGATCTAATGATATGTCTTCATCATTACCCTCCCTTGCCTTCTCTATACAAAGGTTTATCAAGGCATTGTACTCTTTGATACCAGTTTCTCTTCCAAGTTTACCAAAGACATCAAGAGTAGCTTCTGTGCCTAGTTTTTGCGCAGACATTCTTACTAACAGATCAAAACGATGCATCTGAGTATTCTTGAAAATCCATCTTCCTTTTCTTTCTCGTGAAAGCTCCTTCCTTAGTGGAGATGAACAAGTTATAGACTTATCTAAGCCCCAAGGTATGTTTAATACATTATCAGATGATTTCATTTCAATAGGCATTTGAGATGAGGGCAAATTGTGTGACTTCAAAGCACTACTACCTGAAAATATAAAATATACATGTCAACGAAGGAAACAAATAATTCCCAAGCTTTCACTGAAACAACAAAGGAGATTTTTAAAACAGCGGTAGACATTGCTTGGACGTATGATTGAGTATACATGCCCAATATATGAGAGATGAAAATAAACATGAGGAAAGCAATTAGTAAACCAACCATATTGATTTTCACTAAGGAAAGAGAATTAAAAGAAGTATCTATATACACTAGAATTTTCTGATGATGATGTAAGGTGGAATTCTTTCGAAAGAAAGTGCCAGCAGCCAACTGAAGAGCAAATTAAGTACGGATTACAGAATGATGCTTTGGAAATCAAAAGGAACACTTTAAAAGAGGTCCTGTATGAATTAAAAACATGAAATATGAATCACGAGATTCAGTCGATTTCAATATAATAAAGAAAATGGATCAAAATAATTAAAAAAGAAATATCAGATATTTGCAAATAAAGAACAATATTTTAAAAATATAAAGCATAAATCATAAGATTCAGTCAACTTCAATATAATAAAGAAAATGGATAGAATTAATTAAAAATAAAATATCAGATATTTTTAAAATGAAGAATAATAGACTACATTCTCAATTCTCAACCAGCAATAATTAGTAATTTACACCCCATAACATCCTAGTGTTGAGTGCATCACCAGCTTTGGGTAGGATATTTATACTAGGATTAAGTGATTTGCAAGTTGAGTTTCAAAACAACAGAAACACAATTTTTTATTTTTTATTTTTATCTCTCTCTCTGGTTGGCAAACTGAAACCATATTATTTTGAACTATGAATCACAAAATCTTCAAAATATATAAGGAAAAGGTGATAGTCAACAGCTAAAATTGGCCGGGAAAGAAAAATGGTGACATGGCATTGACAATGAGGAGAAAACGACCGACTCCTAGCAGAAGTTCATGCTTCAGGTGCTAATATGAGTCAATACAGTGGAAGCGCCAATTGAAGACCCCAAACAATGTGGTGAGTTAAAGACATGTTTGGCTGTAAATTCATGAAAACATCACTGAAAACTAGATGAAGCATGGCTTTCATGATGATAATGATAAGATTGTCTGTTCGATGCGGAGCTTGCAGTATGTGGCCATCCATGATGGGACCCACCCATTAAACTATTTAAGACTGAGTTTCACAGGAAAATTACACAAACATACGAGTCAATGCAGAGCATCTAGCAAACCCGGGCTTCAAGTCCTAATGCGAGTCGATACAAAGGAAGTTCCAATTGAAGACACCAAAACAAAGGAGTTGGGAAAGACATGATGGGTAGTTGAATTACTGAAAAAACATTACTCTAAATATAGATGAAATAAGTCTTTGATGATGATATGAGATTGGGGATTCAATTCGATGCTCGGAAAATGTGGGCATCTAGAGTACGACCCGCCATCAAATTATTTAAAAACAAGCCTCCAGATTAAAAATGAGATAAAACATAGAAACTTACTTGATATTAAAGAAGACATGTCCTTCAAATACTGTATTGGAGAATCCCCTGCACAAGAAGAAACGAATTCAAATAAACATAAAAAGAAGAACAAGAAAAATGCAAATCCGAAAACAACCAATCAATCAAATAACAATAACAAAAAAAAAAAGGGTACCAGAAGGAGCAGCATTCTTCGAGCCGGGTTTCTTAGATGGAGATTTCTTGGACGGCTTCTCTGTGATAGTTAAAGACGTGAGCTTTTTTAGGGTTGCAAGCTTTGGAGAAGAAGTGGATTTGGACTTCTTGTTTGATGCGTTTTTAACTGCGGAGGCGAAGATGGAGCTTAGGGCTTTCGAATTAGGTTTTGGCATTTGAAGTTGAAATGGAGGAAGTTTTTTAAAAGGTTTTAGACATTTGGAAGGTGAAGCAAGACATTTGGAAGGAGAAGCAAGGAGTATGGTGTTTTGAGAGCAACGGTTTGGGGTGTTTTTGGTTGGCTACGAGGGAAGAAACAGAGAATCGGAATGGGTAGGGGCAGAGGTTTACGGAATGGGGTTTTTGCCAAGCTAATCCTCGACCCCGCCCTCACCAGTGTCGTGTGGGTCCTAGTCCTCCGTCCAGCTATTGCCAGTGTAACAACAGTCCACCGTGGGGCCCACGTAAATGATGGTCAAAATTAAATTTCTAAGAGGAATATGATCTTGTCAGTTTAAAAACTCTAGGGTAAATTAGACAAAAGTCCCTCGTATTGGCCTTATAAAGGCCTCGGTATATAACATTATTGTTTAAGGTCTAAAGTCTTTGAGCATGGGATTAATTCAGGCGGTGGTCCCTAAGCATGTGACATCAAATTTTTTTATGACTTATTTGCCCTTCTAACTGCTTGAATGGGTGTGTGGTACCTGAGCATGTGACATCAGCTTTTTTTATACTCATTTGCCCTTCTAACCATTTAAATGGGTGTCATGCAATATAAATCTGAGTTTTAGTTCCAACTCATCGTCTTTCCCTTATTAGTGTCGATTTTAAACGTGGTAAGATGAGATTTAGACAGAACCATATACAATTCAGCTAAAATGATATCAAATTCATCCCAGTTCAAAAGCAAAGTTAGATAGAACCATGACAAAGTCAAATAAAATCATAAACAAATTCGTTTAAATTCACTTCAAACATAGATAATTTTATACCAGATATTCAGATAAATTCAAACCAAATCTAGTGAAACCAAACCTAATCTAGTCAGATGATTTTATATCAAATACAGATAAATTTATATTGATGGGACATAACTTTTTGTGAAGTAGTTATGATTTCGAATACAGATAAATTCATAGAAACTCACATCAAATTAATATAAATGCACAGCAAACTTAGATAAATTAATTTCAAATTCAAATAAATTCACCTCTATCCAGTTTAATTCAAATTACACTCAGATTAATTCACAGCAAACACAGATAAATTCATATCAAACTTATATAAATTCATACAAAACAGAGATAAGTTTAATTTAAAGTCATATAACTTCATCCCAAAGTCTGATAACTTATCCAAAACTCAGATAAATTCACAGCACACTCAGATTAATTCACAGCAAACACAGATAAATTCATATCAAACTTATATAAATTTGTTACAAAACTCAGACATCAAAAAACTTTGATTAGATTTTTCCATAACTCAATTAAATTTGTTCAAGAACTCAGATAAATTTTCCAAAAACTCAGCTAGATTTGTCCAAGACTCAGATAAATTTATTACAAAACTCAGATAAATCTATCCAGAATTCATATAATTTATATAAAACACAAATAAATTTGACAAAAACTCAAAATTCAGATAAATTTGACAAATCAAAGAGGAAGAAGGAGATCAGATCAATGGATCACGAAGGAGATCAGATCAAATCTTCAAAAGGGTTCTTGGCTGCATCGCAGATCTACCGTTGATCGCGAATCGATTGGCCACACGCAAGTCGAAAAGAAGATCGCACCAATTGGTTGTCGGTCCTGATGCGCTATCTTCGATGAACCTCCTTGAATTTCAAATTGCCAATACACTAATCTCACTTTCTTTTTCTCTCTCTCGATCATGGCGACTACAGATCTTATACAACTTTCTCTCTTGTCTGCTCCTAAAATCAGCTTCAACCACACTAAATCTCTATACAATCCTATGCTCATTCGACCCTCTCTCTCCTTCCCAGAAAAAATCTTCTTCCAAAACCCTAAGAGCTCCATGCGCAAAAGCCGCTCAAATCAGAATCCCGTCAGACGAGAAATCCCACCGTAGAAGTAGTAGGAACCGAATTTGGCCCTCATTAACGTCGGCGGCATGATGTGCGGCTCCTACGAGTCCCGTGTCAAGTTGATCCTGTCGTTCGACGCCCAAGTCGAAGAGATTGAAGGGGTTTTGAAAAAGGGATTTGTTGACGTATGGAGAGGGCATTTTTGTCTTTTTTACTGTGTCAGTTTTAAAAGAGGACTGCCGCCTCTACGAAAACTATCTTGGACCCTAGGCTATAAAATGCAATGATGAGGGACCTTTTGCCATATGCCCCAAAACTTTACCCCCATCGTATGAGGCGTCAATTCTCATTTGGCTGCGGTCAAAAGTCCAACTATGCAGTCACCTTTCCTCATCCGTGAGGTCTACTTACCTCACCAGAAGGCACCCCCATCTCATCTAATGCCTGCGTCCCTCACCAGAGGGTTGGGGTCCCAGCCCCCTTATCTAGGTACCCAAATATATATATAAAAGAAAAGGAGTAGCATTAATCATGTGCTCAATCTTATCGTGCGGCCCACTTTTATTTAACTGAAATTTGAGGAGTTAATCATTAGAGGGGATGACTTGAACATCCAAATTATCATTATGTGGATCCCATGATAGGATTTTGAAGACCACTGACACAGGCGTTCAGTAGCTACAATAGAGGATCCAGATTCCCAAGTAATGGTTGAATGACCGAGCATGGGTGATTGGGAAGGACCTGTTCAGATGAAGGAATTGTTCAACTTGACTTCATCTTAGGAGGTCCTTCATCGGCAAGATAGAGCATCTAATTATCTGTCCTCATTTTCATGTCCTTGTTGTGTAGAAAGAGAAAAAAGTTGAGTTCTAATATTTATTATTGGATTTATAACATGCGTTTCAAATTAGATGGATTGGTCCACTGAGTTAGATAGACAAGAACAAGATTTTAGGCCGAGGGTATTCCAATAATTGAATCATGCTTTCTTAGGGGTTAAGAAAGTATATGTGTTTAAGTGTGGTCTTTGGCCATGATATGGTCACATAGCCTAATTCCGTAAATCTCTTGTGCGAATTCTCCTATGTTGCCTTTGTGGTCTAAGTGTCTAACTGTTGACTATAGGTTTATGCTTATGTGCATCAATGCGCAACAATTGTATTAAAGTTGAGGTTGATGTGAGTACAATTGTGTTTGGAGAGGTCCATGGTTGTTTGTTTGGTATTGCTTGTAGTTGTAGGGAAGATAGAGAGAGAGAGCATTTGATCATATTTCTTTATTAGAATTTCTGACAATAGCTTGTCGTGTTGGGATTTCTTTCAGTAGGATGTGACATCTTGACCTCTGGTATTTGCAAATACCATGTTTCTTCTTAAAAGATTTTAAAATTACAACCACCTAAAATGTCTCAAATAACTTTTGGGATTAAAAAAAAAAAATAGACTATTTGCTTTTTGGTGGAATTTGTTGATACTCAAGTACAAAGGAGCATTTAAATTTCTACAGACAAGAATTCTATGAATTCAAGTAAAGAAACATGTAGTCACCGATGATATGTATGGAGTTGTTTGTCTTGTAGGAGAAAGAGTGTAGAAAGAGAGATTTTTGGTTTTCTCTTTGCTAAATATAAGAGAGGAGACTCCCCAACACATACGCCAAAAAGGATCTCATATGCCAATATATGTCACAACCCCAGACCGGGTTAGTAGGAATCTTGGTCCGTAATCCGGGATAGCGGAGGCGCACACTGGCTGAAATAGAAATTCCCACCTACGCGCATGATTTTCCACAGTTTTCCACAATGAGAATCTCATATCTTTCCACACTTTGCCTCGTAACAAGATAGTGTATTTCAGCAGAAGCTTGTAGCAAATCATAACATTAACGGACATAAACAATAAAATGAGACATAAATAACAAAGTTCGATCGATTTAGAAAGTGGCATTCCCATTATTCAATTAAAGTTAAAATATTTACACAAGCAAAATTTTACCAACCCAAAAAAAAAAAAGGCCAACACAACGAGAGTGATAAAAACCCAACAGATAACCATTTCACTCCCCAAAATGTGTATCTGGCCACTCTAGTGCAAAGCCTAATGTCTACATGACATCATCAGTGCGCCAAACACCTACATCATATGGCTCCTCAGCCGACTTCATTAGCTCCTCCTCAAGGGTAGCGGAGGCAATACCTACAACACCAAAGTTAAAAAAGTATCAGGCACGGGACCTGACAGGTGTTTAATATGAATAATAATAGTATGTGTGCTACAAATATGGATACATGATAAGAGATTAAAATGAATACCAAAATAAAATAACAACTAGGAAAGATATTACAAGAGTATTTAACTGAATAACAATAATAAGGATCGATGCAAGACATGTAAGCTATCACATATTTAAATCTTAGCAATATGGCAATCCACACAAAGCAATATTCTCTCTACTGTATGGCTGTAGCCGAGAAGAGAGCCAAACAAGCAAGAGATCCATAAACAAGCAAAACTCAATACCGTGTGTAATACTGACAAGTGTGTGTAACAAGCAAGAATAACATACATGCAACGGTGAAAATAATAGAAAGTCTAAATTTCACAGCGGTTAGAGATTTGAATTGAGTAAGTATTTGTGTATATGTGATTACTATTTGATTCGATTGTGAACAAGTAAATGTAAACTTACTCAAATTCGATTATTATTAGATTCGATTGAGTTGACACTACTTAGCTTTGACCTTGTGATACCCAACGGGGTTAAACTTGATTTAGTTATTTGAGACTACTATAGTAAGTCATATGGAGCACCAGAACTGCAAAACCGGGTAGCCAGCTAGCCTTTGGCCGGGCCGCTGGTGACATCCCAACTAGATTCGCTCTCTAATTGAGAGGATGAGCTTAATGTAGTAGCCAATTAGTATGTTTATTCATCAATTGATTCGTTAAGCATGATTTATTCGATATTGCACAATTGCCTAGTTTACTTAACATTGGCATCTTTCAATCAATTGTCTTTAATTCGATTTGATATATTATGTATTTTCCTTATTAATGCCTATACTTGCCGAATCGTCGTATTGATGCTATCTTGGTCAACAGACGAAGGTGCAGCACCCGATCCTGAGGAGGCCCTGGAGGAGACCGAAGAGGTACCTTTAGGACTAGAGGAGTGGCCGGATAATAGCCCTATGTAGTTACTTCTCCATTGGAGTGCGATGTGTATATTTTGAGAGCACAATGGTTAGAGTGTGACTAACCCCTTTTTGTGTAGGTCGCACTTAGCTTTTTCGGAAGATACTTTTGATTATACTTTTGGTATAAGGTGCAGGGTATTTTTATAAACCCTCTGTTGTTAAGCAATGTAATTATCTTTTGTATAAACTTGGAATGTTAAATTGGACTGAATGTGAATTGATACCTTGATGTGAAATGTTTTTACATCTTCTGCTATTTAAATGTTATTGACAGGCTATAGTGAGCTAGACTCACAAGTAGAAAAGATTTAGTTTTCTCCTTCGTGTGTTGTATTTGACTCGAGACGGGTAAATTTCACTGGATTACGCGTGTCGTAGCTCGAGGATTACCCTAGGCCAGGGTGATTCGGATTTGGGATGTGACAGAAAGGCTATTTGCGGGGACCCTTCACGAGAAATGGCCAAATTCCAAAATTTTTTCTATAAAATCCTTTAAAAGTAACATGCACGCTTGATGTTAAAAAGACTCGAAATAGTAGATGTAATTTGGCTATTGTTGGCGTCCATGATTAGAATATGAACAATAGAAAAAAAAAAAAAAGAAGAAAAGACTAGCACAATTATTGAAGCTTTATCTTACTAGGGGGCATTTCAAGGTTAACCTTTGGCCAGTGAGTGGCCAATACCTCCACGCCTTCACCAAAATTTTTGAGTCTCATGTAAACTTTACACAGTGGCTCCCTCAATTGTTTTAATTTTTAGGGTAAATTAGCCACAAGTATCTAAGCACGGTCTTTTAAGGCATTCGGTCCAACAACTTTTTCTCTAATGTCTATAGTCCAAACAGCTAGAGATATTTTCGTGAGAGGTTCCTAATATACCACATCATATATTTTCATTAAGGCTGAACAAAACCAAACCGCAGACCAGACTGGACCGCAAAACCAGACCGGACCGGACCGGATTTGTGGTTTTAGTGGTCCAAATCCGGTTATATCCAGGCATTTTTGGATCCGGTCTAGACCGGACTGGATTTATTATTATAAATAATAAGTATTTTTTTATTTTTTTTAATATAAAATGATTGAGTCTATTTAGAAATGAGGAGTTCAAGCCTGGGTCAGAATTTGACACGGAGCCAACTCCTTTGATTCAATTACACCCATTTAAGCCCATTACATGTGTGGACATGAGTCTGGGCTTTAGGCCCATTACATCCATTGATGAAAAAAGAAAATCTCAAACAATCATATAATATTACTTTCACTATTGCATATATACGTTGTATATTAACGTTGTTTTATTTCATATAATGTATAAATAAATATAAGATACAAATTATAAGCATAATGAGTCCACTGATCTAAATACCCAAGGCCTAGATCTGAGCCATTATGGGTTTCGAACCCTTAACCTGGATCCAGGTCCACCCTGATGGAACCGATTGAATGTCCAGACCAGACTTAAACGGACCCAAATGCAGGTTGAACAGGGCCCAGTTCAGCCTCATTGGCTGCTTTAGGCTACGGCGTGAGCTCAGACCACATTATGAAGTCTGAGGCCTAAGGTAGACTTGGGCTGGCCTCTGGTGCCTAAATTGGCTGGGCTCATTCATAGGATCTATGCACAGAGTTTGGGCTTTTCAGCTCGGTCATGACTCACTGCGGACCGGACCCTCAGGCTTCTCAGTACATATCTCAACTGTCTACTGTTTGATTCTCTTCAACCTGAAGTACGCTGTGGCATCAACACATATCTTGAAATCTTAGAAAAATTGACATGAAAAATAAAAGCTTAGATAAAAAAAAAAAAAGACCGGTCTGGACCACTTATAAGTGGTCCAACCAGACTGTTTTGGACCAGACCGGAAATCCGGTTGTGCAGTGCAGCCCTAATTTTCATGACTAATTTGCCCCTTCAGTTTAACTATAAAACTTTGAATTTTAAAAGTTCAAATATTTCATTCTCCCACATTCCTAGGCCAAGTTCTCTCTCATTCTCTGTTGTCCCGGAGAACCCATTCCGTCTTCTTCTCTAGGAACGAGGGACTTTACTAGAGAGCTCTGCAAATCAAAGTCGGCCATGTTCGACTACACTAGCCACTATAGCGATGGCCCGGCGATGGAAATGTGACCAGTCGAGCGACGGGTTCTGTATAACACAAAAACCCATTGAAGTCTTGCCTTTTCTTTCCTTTTTTCGTTTTGTGTAAGTCTATCTCTTGCAATCATAGCAACAAAAAATGGGGTCTCTATCTCTTTCTTGCAAGAAAACTGTTGCTATTTGAGTTTTGAAAATTTATCAGAGTTTTGAAA
Source organism: Litsea cubeba (assembly GCA_012931725.1). Classification (NCBI taxonomy): domain Eukaryota; kingdom Viridiplantae; phylum Streptophyta; class Magnoliopsida; order Laurales; family Lauraceae; genus Litsea; species Litsea cubeba. Next base: position 57,038,748 of record CM022953.1, read on the forward strand.
ATAAGTAGTTTGGAAGGATATTTTTTTGTTTCGTTTTCTGGATTGTTTTGTTCTGCCCGTTAGCAGAAGCCTAGTACATAGCAACAACCTTCTTCTTCTAAAAAGTTATCTAAGTTTAGATAATTTATCAGAGTTTCTAAGAAACTGAGATAAATTTGCCAATAACTCTGACAAATTTCACAGAAACTCTGATAAACTGGACAAAAACTCAGATAAATTTTTCAAAAACTCTGAGTTTTTAGAAAATTTATCTTTATCTGAGTTTTCAAAAAAATTATCTAAGTTTATGACAAATTTAACTCTGTTTTAAAAATTTTAATTGAGTTTTTGAATAAATTTATTTGCGTGTTTTGAAATAAATTTAACTAAATTATTTGCGGATTGAATGACGTTCTGTATGTTTTAAAGCGGTTTTGAGTGTAGCGCTTTTGCTGATGTATTATAGAGGGGCATTTTTGTCTTTTTGTCTGTTTCAACTTTAAACGAGGACTGCTGCGGTTACGAGAAAGTATGATAGACCCTAGCTTATAAAACGCAGTGTCAAGAACTTGTCGCCAGATGCCCCTAATTTTTATTTAGTTCAATTTAGTGGGTCCCTTGAGAAAAAAAAGTTTTCCTCTGTCCGTGAGTCCGTTGAAAGAGCTTTGTACTGAGATGAACTCCAAGCAATTAGCAATCTAAGATTAAAAAACCTGCATATAAACAATGACCTAGATCAAGGCAAGTTTTCCCCACTATCACATGTACAAAAGTGAAATATTCTGTCTAATAAATGTACATACATGCTAATAGGATCATCTATCTCAGCAATTTCCAACAAAACAAAAGAATAAAAATAACCTCTCGTGGACCAATTCATGCTCCTCAAGTGCACCCAAAACCATGTCCTCCCCCACCCTTCAAAAAGAATTAGCCACAAGAATAGCTTGCCTGCACCTGGCCTTAGCCTGCTCCAACCTCTCATTCAAAGTCTCCTCCTTCACAGCCGCCTTCACCATCTCCAAATCCATCTCCATCAACTTGAGCACCCTAAACAGCTCAGTCACCATCCTCTCTTCCACCTCCCCTCTCTCTTTCAGCACCTCGGCCTCCTCCCTTGCACCCCTGTGCGACAATCTCCCCTACCTTTGCCAGCAGCTGCGTCGACCCGTACTCCCTCCTAATGATCAGCCCCTCCAACTTCTCCAAGAAGTCCATGATAATGAACCCCTTGGGCTTCTCCAACTTGATCTCCTTCGTCCGCTTCCACCCGATCTGGAAGTTGGGTGGCTCTGTTTTGTCAAGGGTGGAGGGGGAGTGCGCTTGCCGGAGCATGTCAGACTTTCTTTGCCTCTCAACGTCGAGACTTGAGGGTGGGTTTGGGGTGGTGGGTTCTGGGGCAGGATTTGAATTTGAGGTGCAGCAGATGGCGGGTAAGGATTTGTGGCGGGAAATATGGAGATGTTGTTTAGATGGGTGGGGAGTGGTGGCGGGGGGTGTGAGAAGATGGGGTGTTGGAAGTAAGCAGAAATGAGAAGATGTGGAAGAAGCAGCCATTGGGGAAGGATCGATAGATAGGAGGAGATAAGGTTCTTGTTTGAGACGATGGTTTGTGGGTTTTATGGAAGGGGCTGGGCTGGGTCGTGTCGAGGACTGTGGGTAACATACTATTAATGGCCCGTTTCTTTATTAGAATTCATAGAATTTATGTCTGGTGCTTGTCTGGAAATTTCAAACGCTGGTATTTAAAATACTGCTGAATTCTGAAATCCTAAATTCCCTGTTTCATTCAAAGCCTGAATGAGAATTCTAAATTCCCTACCTTTATAAATTTTCTGTTTCACAAATAAAAGAATTTCTGACTGAAATTAGAGCCATATATGTATTAGTACTGTACAAATTCAAGTGTAAATTTACCACATATATATACAGATCCCCACTTAATCACAAAATTTAACCATCTCAAAAAAATAATTGAGATGCTAACATAACAAATTAGAAAAAAATATCTATAGAAAGGAAGTTGGTACATTCACAAACACAATTTTATAATTGCTAATTGTGCCAACAATAGCAAATATCTACTTAAGTCATGCCCAAATAAACAAGTACAATGGTTATAAGACATTATGTGCTAATAAAGGACGAGAAAATCAAGCAAAAAGAAAAAACATGAAAAAGAGCAAAAACTTGCATTGAATTACAGACACCCAAAGTCCATCAAAAACAAGAGCACACTATCAATCTCACATATCCAAAATCTATCCAAAATATGTTGGCCCATCAAAACCTACCTAATATTTTTTCTATAGTAATCCATAAGACAAAAAGTATTTAAACATCCAACCACTTGAAATTAATAAGACTTAATAAAGTCCTCCATTCATATGGACCAACTTAATTAGGTCCAATCCTTCAATAAGAAAACACCAAATTAACTACATTGCATCTTGAGTTTCAATCAATCTAACGACAAATGATACTTTAAACTTCAAATTACTTTAAATTTCAAGAACTATTTTTATAGCGGTCTTGGAGGAGAGGAGGTATATATAGCGGTGTGCCTTTCTCATTTTAACTGTTGAATTAAGAACTATTTTTAATGTTTACAAATGATACTTTAAACTTCAAATTACACGCATAATCTACACTTTAACCTTCTCTGATGGGGACACATACTGGTTGTTTATGGTGTGGTAAAAGAACCAGTGCCAAGTGTGTTGGAAATTAGATGGGCCTCGAGGATAGATTTCAAAACTTTTGATCCACTTGATACAGGGATCAACTA